>JAKCPI010017234.1:0-144417 GCA_023213315.1 Euborellia annulipes
CTGGACCCCTAATCAGCACGACGGCGTAACTAACCTTTGAGGGCGGAGAGGGCGAAGCTTAACTGGGGCGCCGTTATTCGTTCGACCTTTTTTTTTTTTGTTAGTATAGTAATTTTGTTAGAGTTTTTTTTTTGTAATTTTTTTTTCCGGATTTGTGTTATAAAATGAATGAAATTTCAAAAAAAAGCCGGAGATTTTGGGAAAAAGGGAATGCGCGAGGGGCTCCAAAAGCTTGATGCGCCTGGGGCGGGGGGGGCGAGCCAGTGGCGAAACGTACGCCCCCGCAGACCCCCGCAATGCGGGGGGGCCCCGGACCTTGGGGGGGGCCCACGGGCCGGGCCGGGCTAAAAAACTGTATCTCCTCAGGGCTCTGCTAAAAACGGAAAAATTTAATGAAAATTTGTCTTTGCAAGGGCCCGGGGCCCTCAGGGTTCAGGGATATACTGTATTTTAAAAATATTTTTTGTAAGGTCTAATAATGGGGCCCGAAATAAAGGTTTGCGGGGGGGGGGGGCAGCTAAAAAACATTACGCTACTGGGGCGAGCGCCCCTTCGCCCCCACCTGGATACGCTACTGCCCCTAATAGGGTATGTATATTAATCAATAACGGATATCGTAAATGTCTTATATGGCCTGAGATGCCGAAACGACAGTGTGAATGTGTGTGTGAAGTTTGAACTCAGGGGACCTCAAAACGTGAAGATCCATCAAAATCTCGACATCGCATTTTTGACATGAATCCAATACTTTCTCTCTCTATATATTAACATATATAATGAGGTAAGAGAAAGTAAAAAAAAGAATTTTGTATATTATATCCTTCCCCAATTCACACATTCCAGCCCACTACTGTATATATAGTTTCTACTATAGGCCTATATGGACCCTGTTACGCATTAGTGTGTCAAGCGCCAGCTACCGAGTTTTGATAAAATTAACATTAAATATAAATTTTTTTAGGACATATTTCATAAAAAATAATATTAATTATAGCATTTTAAACAATATTCCGTGCTTTTTTTTTATTTTAAAAAAACATTCACACTTTTTTCTCATTCACACTCACACTCACACACACATTCACACAGTCTTTTCGGCAACTCTGGCCATATAAGACTTTAGACGATAACCGTTGTAGAGAATATATCTATTGTGGGGTCAGGCATTTCTATTTAAGCCATCTGGTATCCAAATGGCTTAAATAAAATCATCGGACTGCCTGGGTCCGAACCCGCGACGTTTGGTATAGGAGGTAGGTATTCCGTGCTGAACTCAATTTTTAATTTTTTTTTGGCGCTTGACACACTAATGCATAACAGGGTCCATATATAATATATGTTTGTTGAGTAAAAATGCGCAAGTCAAAAAGATATAACTATTTTATTTCTCTTAAATAAAGAGAAGGGAACAGGTATTATATTCCCCTCTTTTAAAACTATTGTGTTTAATAATAAAAGAATAATCTTTTTCAAAATATGATGTAGTGAAGAACTAAAATATTTTTATTTTTCAGGTGGTGAGTGCCTTGCATTACCTTTATTCAAAGTTACGCGTCATCCATAGAGATGTGAAACCAAGTAATATTCTAATCAATCGTCAAGGAGAAGTGAAAATGTGTGATTTCGGCATCAGTGGCTATCTAGTTGACTCGGTTGCTAAGACCATTGATGCTGGCTGCAAACCCTATATGGCGCCTGAACGAATCGACCCCTTCTGGAAATCCCTCTCAAGTAATGCATTTTAACTCGATCTTTACTTAGTGGAGTTTGAAATGTTTTATTTTTCTTTTAGTATGATATCCGTTCAGATGTTTGGAGTCTGGGCATTTCTCTCCTTGAACTGGCCACCGGCCGATTTCCTTATCAGACCTGGGCGACTCCTTTTGAACAATTGAAGCAAGTGGTGAAAGACGACCCACCGAGGCTCCCCCCAGGCGTTTTCTCACAAGATTTCGAGGAATTCATTTCTAAATGGTATTTCTTTTCTTTTTTTATTATTATTAAAAAAAAAAATTCCCTTTCAATCATTTTTTTGCTGCGATCGTTTAAATTATTTTTTTTTTATATATTTCATATATTTGCAAGAACTTTTTCATGATTATTAATTTTATTTTTAGAGGCTCGTTACCCTCGTGGTCGCTCGTTGTTGACGTAGTTGAGTCATTTATAGATAGGTGATTTTTCTTTATCGAAATTAATACATTTTTTTTTTTCTTTGTGGAGAGACACGGGCTCGTGTATATATTGTATATCGAATATATATTTAAGTCCTCGGGCCTTGGCGTAGTGGGTAGCGTACTGGTCATTTATACAGTACCAAGAGTTCGCATCCCGTTTGATGCGACAATTTATTTCAAATTAAAATTAAATATACAAATTAAACACTAGGTTATTTGTTTCAAAGGTTTTATTAATTAAAAATTAACACTTGATACCAGTAGCGTAACTAGGTGGGGGCGAAGGGGGGCGCTCGCTCCCTCCGCCCCAGGCGCTTAAAGCATTTGGCGCCCCTCGATACCGACATAAGCGCCCTAGGGCATCTAAAATATAGCCCAGGGGCGGTGCTTTTATCATATTCTTTCGATAGATTGTCCAAAAAATTGATAGATTTCTTTAAAATTATATTACAACTTAAAAAACGGCTCCCTAGTTGAGCTTCGCCCCCTCTGCCCTCAAAGGCTAGTTACGCCACTGCTTGATACGTATTTCGGCAAAAAAAGAAAGAAAAAAAAAAAAGAAATTTCAATTTAATTGGCTACCAATAAAATTGAAATAAAGGCCAATTGAAAAGAGGCCATCGTTCTAAAAACAGACGTTAAAATTTAAAATAAACAAATAGATGTTAAAAAGTAATGTAAAAACAATCAGCTTCAAAAAAATGATATCCTCTAAACCAGTGGTTCCCCCGACCTGTGTATAAGCTGGCCAAACGGACTATTGTCCAAGCCATATAAATATGAGAAGAAGAACCAGTGGTTCCCAATTGGTGTGCCCCGCCACCCAAGGGTGCCGCGAGATATTTAGATAAATCAAAAAAAAAAAATAGAGAGGCGGAAAAAATTTCGTTTTGCTAGGGAAAAAATCTGGTGTGACTGGCGCACAGCACACAACTTTCTCTTACCCTTCGGTAAGAGAAAGTTGCGCACTGTGCTGGTCACACCAGATTTTTTGTGTCGAGATATATTTAGTTTCCGATAGCACCTTAGTTTCAAACTTGGATTTTAAATGTTGACTGCTTCAAATAAACTATGGTTATTTTTAAAAATTTTAATCTCATATTTGGACATTTTATACACAATAGAGAATCGTAAATAAATACAAAATTTCATAAGAATTGGAAAAAAAAATTTTAAATGCCTAAAAAGTTTCAAAGGGGACCCTCTTTTGAATCGAAATTAACATAAAAATCCCTATAGGAAATTAACATTAGGCCTATGAGAGAAGGCGGAGAGACAGGCGATAATGTTTGCAAGTGAGAGAGAGAGATATATATATGTTTTCTCCTAAGCAATTAAAGACACAAATAAATGGGAATTTAAATAATAATTGATTTTTAATCTAATAAAAAGAAAAAGATTTAAATTCCGTTACCATGGCAACCATTTCTATCTTTCCTATGAAGAACAAGAGTAAAGTGGTCTCCAGAAGATTTCAACGGCAAAATGAGAATATACATTTTAAAGAGCATCTAAAAAATAATTGATTTTTGAATTTTAAAAAAATCCTTGGAGGGAATTTTGAGAAAATCGAAAAAAACTGAAAAAGTACATCAGTAAAGTACTAGTACTTTTTGGCCGATTTTGTTCAAAAGCTTATTTTGAGATTCTTCAAAGGTACCTAAGTTAAATATAAAATTTCAATCCGGTAGCTCAATTCCTTCATGCTAAAAGAACAAGAGTAAAGTGGTCTCCAGAAGATTTCAACGGCAAAATGAGAATATACATTTTAAAGAGCATCTAAAAAATAATTGATTTTTGAATTTTAAAAAAAATCCTTGGAGGGAATTTTGAGAAAATCGAAAAAAACTGAAAAAGTACATCAGTAAAGTACTAGTACTTTTTGGCCGATTTTGTTCAAAAGCTTATTTTGAGCGTGTGGGAAGGTACCTAAGTTAAATATAAAATTTCAATCCGGTAGCTCAATTCCTTCATGCTAAAAATCTGTCCACACATACATACACACACACAGACCAATTTGCGGGACCCACTTTTTTGGACTCAGGGGACCTCAAAACATGTATATCCATCAAAATCTCGACATCGAATTTTTGACATGATCGCAATACTTTCTCTCTCTATATATTTCATATATAGGGTACGAGAAAGTAAAAAAGGAAGGGTGCCCCTAGTGTGTAATGTTATTCCCAACTCATTTTTGGGGTGCCGTGAACTTCAAAAAGTTGGGAAACACTAGTTTAGAGAATAGCATTTTTTAACGCTGGTGTTATTACTTTACTTTTTAACACCCAATTTATGATGTTAAATTTTAACGTCTGTTTTTAGAAAATAGACATGACAAATAGTATATAAAACTTCATACCTTATTAGAAAATAACTAAATCCTTGTTTTTTTGATTGCAGTCTTCAAAAGAATTATCTTGCAAGACCAAACTACCAAGAACTTTTGGAAATGCCCTTTTGCAAGACCCACTCGTGTCGGGACACGGATGTCGCTACATTTGTAAGTGAAATATTAGAGTTACCTGAATGAGAAACAACAAAAAAAAAACAAAAAATTGTTCTAATATTTTAATTTAACAAGCACACACACACACACACACACACACACACATGAGCTCTCGCTTTTTTTGTCTTTTATTTTTGAAAAAAAAGCAGAGAATATAGGTTTGGACTAATTCATTAATTACTAATAATCAAGTAGCAATACTAAAGAGAAAAAAAAATGAAAAAAAAAAGAAACTAGTTTCAATTAAAAACACAAGACTGAACAAAAAAAAAAAAAAAATTAAATAAATAAATAATTACATCTCAAAAGAAGAAGAAGAAGAGGAAAGGGCATTCATTTTGCTTTCTATTAATTTATTGTGGTTTTATTTTTAATTTATTATTTTATTTTTTAAAAACTTTTTTTTTTGCAATAATTCATGTGAATATAAAAAAAAAAAAAAATCACATGTAAAGCCATTTTATTAATTCTTTCAATTTCGAATTGAAATTATTTTTTTTTTCTGTTTTTTTTTTTTATAATCATATTTTATAATTAATAAAATGAAAATATATTATAATTTAACGTTATTATTTTTTTTTTTGTCATAATGAAATTCTATTTAATATTATTATAATAATTTTTTAAAACTCTAATTATTTATAAATTAGATAAAAACAAAAAAAAAAGGTGTATTTGTGGTGGTAGCTTTAAGCTCTCTAGTCAAGGATCGGATAAAATTCCAATTGGAAAATGAAATGAATTTAAATTGAATTTAGTCTAGGCTTAAATCAGGGGTGGCCAACGAGTATACATGTTATAGACATTTTGGCATTAATCGTGGTTTATTTTTTAATTTTATTTAGTGTTTAACTTTGTAATTTATCATAGTTGATTTGTATTATTAATTACACGATTATTGCCAATAAATTCAAATATATTTTTTATTAATTTTATAAAAGATCCTATTGGATTCAAATGGGCATAAATGGGCATCCAATTGTCCATTGCGCACTTGCTCTCAAAATGATAGGGCACCCCTGGCCTATATGAAAAAAATTCAAATTTTATTATTAATAAGAGGGAGGAGAAATGAGAGATGCAGATAAGGTTTTTTTTCTTTTCTTTATTTGATTCGATTCACACAGCTGTAGTTTCGATCCCGTGTTTGAACCATCTTCAGAGCTGTCGTAGTGGATTTTATACATTGTTGAACAAACTCTTATATAATAAATATATACACAGTATGCGATGACCAGGTACAGTGAGGGACAATATTAAGTCCCACCCATGCGTTTTCTACTTGTGATTATTTCTTTGTTTTTATAAGAGAAAATAAAAATCTTTTTTGCAAATTTTGTAGGTTTGAACCATCAAAGTTTCCATTAAAAAATATATAATATTTTTTTAAAAAGAAAACGCATGGGTGGGACTTAATATTGTCCCTCACTATACCAGTGGCGTAGCGAGAGGGGGGCAAGGGGGGTCACATGCTCCGGGCGCTACTCACAAAGGGGCGTCAAATGGTCAAAAATTATTTTAATGTCTGAGAAAAAAATTTTCCGCGTGACGGGAATATTTGGTTCCACAAAAAAAACGGAAAATTTTTGAGTTCGGCCCCCCCTCCCCCCGAAAAAATTTCTATATACGCCCCTGTATATTGTTATATGCTTTTCAAATGGGGGGGGGGGGGGCTCTAAAAAGGTATTGTGCCCCGGGTGCGAGTTAATCTCACTACGCCACTGCACTATACATAAATTTCATTTTTCATTTACGTACCTGGTCATCGCATACTGTGTATATATTTATTATATAAGAGTTTCAAAAATGTATAAAATCCACTATGACACTTTCATAATGACTTTTCGCCAGCTCTGAAGATTGTTCAAACACGGAACCGAAGCGTCATCTATAAAAGAGTACAAAAGAACTGTAGATGAGTAAATTCAAATCCTCTACTTTTTTTAAATTCTCAACTAGTAGATAGAAAAAAAATATTTGATAGGAGAGTTACATTTCTATTTGGACCCTGTTATGCAATGGTGTGTCAAAGACCAAACATCGAGTTTTGAGAAAATTAACATTATTGTTTTTTGTTTTGATAAGATTATATATAATTTTTGTTGTCAATTGTGCAAGTAACATTAAATATAAATTTTCTTAGGATATATTTCATAAAAAAATACTATTAATTAAAGCATTTGAAACAATATTCCATGCTTAACTCAATTTTTAATTTTTTGACGCTTGACATACCATTGCATAACAGGGTCCATTTGTTAAGATAATAATTGAATCAAATAAAGAAAAGAAAAAAACCTTAGCTGCATCTCTCATTTCTTCTTCCTCTTATTAATAATATAACATCACAGCTAGCTATAAATTGCTTTGTCTATCAAATTTTATTATTCCCACCATGGGCGTATCCAGGAGAGGAGAAAAAAAAAAAGGGGGGGGGCAGCCGCACTGTGAAATAAAAACAAAAAATATAAATAAAAAACTGAAAAATTTACGCCATCTGTGAGAAGGTGAAAACTACGAGAGTGACACCATCACCTATTGAAAGAGAAGAAACAAAAATGCAGCCACTATATAATAGTTTCTTTATTGAGATCAGCCCACGGCTAACGTTTCGATCCTAAGAACGTTAGCCGTGGGCTGAATCTCAATAAAGAAACTGCATGCCTTTTCTTCTTGTTTTTTTTCATCTCTTTCAACATCTATCTACAGCCATTCATCCCCCTGTTATATCTCCAGTTAGGTTGTGGCATTAATAAGATAATAAAATGGATATCAGAAAAGTTGCCCCCTTCCCTTTTGAGCTTCTGAGGATACGCCCCTGATTCCCACCAATTTATTCTACACTCTACAAATGCAAATATGCCAGATGGGAATAAATATATTGACCGAATATTTCGGTATATAATGGCTTCATGCCTCAGCACCCATACTATATGGACCCTATTACGCATTAGTGCGTCAAGCGCCAGCTACCGAAATTTGAGAAAATTAACATTAAAGTTTTTTGTTTTGATTGGATTCTATATAATTTTTTTTTTCAATTGTGCAAGTAATATTAAATATCAAATTTTTTTAGGACATACTATTAATTATAGCATTTGAAACAATATTCCGTGCTTAACTCAATTTTTAATTTTATTTGCGCTTGACACACTAATGCATAACAGGGTCCAATATATAATTCTTTACTCGTTATTTAATAAATAAATATATTTTTATAGAATATTCCAGCCTATTCGGAGCATCGGTGACCTAGTAAGTCATCACCGCGACAAAGGAATCATTCCGATGCTCAGAATAGGCCGGAGATCCCTTAATTTGACTTCTGGGTGCCGTGATATCGCTGTTTGAAGAAATAAATTCATAGGCGAAATAGGGATAGGAGAGAAAATGAAACGCCCACCTATTTCAAAATTAATTGTCTATTATTTGATGATTTTCTATTAAATGTAGACCGAAACACCTGCGAGTTTCATTTTCTTTGACGCTACCACCTTCTGTCCTGATTTCGTAATCGAGAATTTCTGTCTTTAAAAGAAATTCAAGACATATTGAGTCTTTAAAACTAAATTTATTTATATAAATAAATAAAGGCGATACTCTTGGGCTGAGTGTCGCAAAAATTAAAGAGCGAAATGAAACGTCATTTAATCCTAGTTAAGAGGAGGCTTCTGGCAGATCCACTTCCCATTTATGTCCGATCATTGATTAGAGGATTTCCGATTTCGCCCTCCCCTTTGGGAGCAACCAACTGCCACAGATAACATTTGAGTGATAAACAAAACAAAAAACAAATATGAATACATTTTTTAATTGGTTACGATTTCGCATTGGATTGCATTCTCACACTTTTATTGTTTTTTTATTAAGTATGCATCCATAAAAGAGTACAAAAGTAAATGAAAAAATTGAAATCCTCTACTTTTTTAAATTCTCAACTAGTAGATAGATAAAAAAAAAATATTTGATAGGAGAGTTACATTTCTATTTGTTAAGGATATTTATTTATTATATAAATAGATAATTAAGGAGTAAAAAACAAATCCAAGACATAGGCAGCCAAAATTATTTCTTTTATTATTGCCGTTCCAGGCAGCTGACGTTTCGGCCATCTTCAGAGCCGGAGGCGATTCTTTCGTTGTCCTATGAGCGCTCCGTTCATGCGAATGTTTGAAATTGTAATTTTCATTTATTCTCGCCTCCGGCTCTGAAGATGGCCGAAACGTCAGCCTGGAACGGCGGAAAAGAAATAATTTTGGCTGCCTATGTCTTGGATTTGTTTTTTGACTCCTTAATAATACTTCCAGGCAGGGCTGGATCTAGGGGGGGGAGTGGGTGCACGTGCCCCGGGCGGCAGATATCAGGGGGGCGTTTTCGGACGGGAAAAAATTTTGGTTCCGCGCAGCCAGGGATGGGCGTTAATCAATTACATGTATTTGAAATACAAGATACCAAATACAATATTAATTGGTATTTTGTAACTCGTTACAGCATAGGCAGAGTAATTGCTATCTTGTATTTCGTTACATTTTTTTAGTAATTGGTATCTGAAATTCGAGATAACAAATACTTTTTTTTTTTTATTTGCCGCCGTATAAAAAGTCTTGCAGAGGGAGCTGAAATCGTTTTAATTTATTTAATATTACTGTATGTAATCGTCGTGTGGGTTCTCTGCTCCGGATCTTAGTAAAAACCAGTAACGAGAACTCAATCAATCCGCCAAATTTTCACTCTTCGTTAAAAAACTTTTTTGCTTTCTTCTTTCAACCAGCTCTCAACGACTAAATCTTTGTTCTTCTGCCCCAGTTGAAAGATTGTTTTCATTTGCGGGTTTATTCATTCTCCATCAAGGTCCTCACTGCAACATATTATCCATTTTGTTTCCCTAATTCAAATTTTAATTAATTAAAATTGTTTATTGGTCTTCCGCGTTTAGACATTTTTATGTATATGAATTTCTAGGCTGTTTCTAGAAATGACAGATCTGAGACTGATCTGAGATGAGAACCAATGAAAACAAGCGCTGAGCCATTTGTCTACATTGTCTACGCCTTTGTCTACATTGTCTACTTTGTCTAGGGATTTGTCTATGTCATGAAGTAGACAAATCAAAATATGCTTAATTTGCCCAACACTGTTTCCAATATAAGTTTAGCTGCCACTTTCCTAAACTAAATTTATTTAGGGTTCCAGAATTACCCCACCAAAAAGAATTTTAAAATCAAGGAAAAATTTGTTTGAAATTGGTATTTTCAATGTATTTGAAATACGTAATTGGTATCTTGTATCTCGTTACACAAACCCGTGAATAATTGCTATCTTGTATTTCGTTACAAAAATCTGAAGTAATTGGTATTTTGTATCTCGTTACTCAAAATCGAGTAACTTGCCCATCCCTGCGCGCAGCATACGGGAAAAATTTTGGTTCCGTTTTCGAAGAAAAAATTTTTGAGATCAGGGAAAATTTTAAGGAGGGGGCGGCAAATTAAATTTTGCCCCCCCCCCCTCTAAAAAAATCTCCTAGTTCCGGCCCTGCTTCCAGCCACAAAGACATACCTAATAAATAGACTAACGGTGACTGAAATGAAAGGCGTCCGGGTGAATTTGAGCCCCCTGGACTCGAATCCATCCGTTGTTGATTCCAGGTTCGAGTCTAGGAGGCTCAAATATGCCAAATAAAACACAAACTGTGTGGGCTATAATTATTATTACTCCTTTGATTTGGTCGTGGGTTCGAAAAACAAAAACGGCGACATCAGAGATCTTAAATAAAAAATATACTTAACAATCTCTCTTCTCTTTTGAAATGTTCCTAGAGATGCTTAATAAAATTTTTCAACTTAACTTTGAATTAAAATATGTATTCATATTAAAAACGCTAAAAAATAAATAATAATAATAATAATAAATAAAAATCATCTCTCTCTCTCTCTCTCTCTCTCTATGTAAAATCTAAATCTAAAATTATAAATAAATAATAGTTTTAAAACATTGGTTTCCCTTTTTTCTTCAACTTCATTCAAATGCCTCTCCAAATATGACGTCACTTGTTTCCGACCCCTCATCCCGTATTTTTTATTTTTTAATTAAATGTTCATTTTTTATATAAATTAGAAGCAGTGCATCTGATTATGACAAGTGGAATTTTAATAAAGTGTGGGGTTCATTTTTTTGGATTCAAGGGATCTCAAAACGTGTATTTCCATCAAAATTTCGACATACTTTCTCTCTATATATTAATATATACACGTATTGGTTAAGAGAAAGTAAAAAAACGTTGCCTGGAAGAAACATAGATCCTGATAAAAAAAATAATATTTTTTTATGTGAATAAAAAAATAAATCAAGTCATTGAACCAATCTCTAAAAGTAATTGAACCAATCTTTAGTGACTATTAAAAATTATATTCTTTCTTTTGAATAAAAGAATATTATTAATTTAAAATCTAACATTAATTAATTTGTTTTATAAATTAACAATTTCAATATTTGAAATTCAACAAGCTAATTAAATTTTTACAATTTCGCCTCAAAAGTAAGTTCTTATATAAAAGTTGGTTCAATTACTTATTTAAATTCATTTTTGAAAATGTCAATTTGCATCACCGATGCCCTTGGCGCGAGTTTACAATACGATATCAGCGATTTGAAAACTTTTTCAGGGAAAATACTCTTTATTAGCCTAAAAAAAGGAATTTGATAGAGATATATGTTAAAATAATGAAAATTTTTAATTAAATACGAGGGCCACATTAACCATTAAAAAAATTGTATTATTACTTACTTTTTGGGTTTTTTCTTTCTCCATTGTAATTTAGATCACAAAAATTTTGTGTAGACCTATTGAGATAAATAAAGAAATTAATGAATAGAGTTGAAAAAATAATAATTTTATTGATGATTGTTTATTTTTAATAATGAACGATAAAGGTGCTAACTTCATGATAATTAAAAAAAATAGAAAACTTGAAGGCTTTTTCTAAAAAATCAGCGAATACTACAACATAAAGTTAGCTGCTTTATCGTTAAATATTTTTAAAAATAAACAATTATCATTAAAAATATTATTTTTTTCAAATCTGTTTAATTTATTTCTTTAGTTATCTCAATCAGAATAGGCCTACACAAGATTTTTGTCATCTAAATAACAATAGAGAAAGAAAAACCTCAAAAAAGTAAGTAATAATACATTTTTAATGGTCAATGTGGCCTTCGTATTTCTTACAAATTTTCGTTATTTTTACATAGCCTATATCTCAATTTCCGCCATCTTTTTTAGGGTATTAAAAAGAAATAAGGGTGTATTTTCCTTGCAAATATTAATGAAATCGTAATTTCCTTATTTTAGAGTTTAGCCAAATTTTTTTTTTTTAGATAATTTTAACAAGATGGCTGGAAAATGAATGCTCAAGACGTGAGCATAAATATTCTTGATACTATCCAATGCACGAGATGATCCAAATGATTTTCAGTTCTTTACTCGCATTCTTATTTATGACATGGTTTCTATGTCGACAAAACAATAAACAATGTCAAAATTATTTTATTATTTTCGGCCATGTTGATATATAAAAATTAATAAAAAAAAAAAAAAAAAGTAAAAATGATGGAAAATGTAGATAAAACGAGACATTCTAATCGTTCATCGTACGATAAATTCGTGAAAAATCAAATGATTTTGTGTGTAATCCATGGAGTCCGCGCTCTAGAGAAACAAAACAAGGGCGTCCTCTTGGATGATTTAATTGATTATATACGAAAGCGAATAACACAAAGTGGACAACAGCCGAAAGAAAATTTAGTTGGTCTCATTGCGTCGTCATTAGAAAAGGCTGTGACTGAGAAGAAGCTGGACGTCTATGGCGGGAGGTATTTCCTGCCAGGGAGCGCCACCAAACGACAATCAAATCAGTGAGTAGCATCTTTGCATTAGACCATATTTTGCTCACCGCCCCCTTTGAGAATATGTTCTTTTCTAGAGCCCCCTCCCGAAGAATTAACAGTCATTGTGTGGCGTCATTTGGGGCATTTGCCCCCCCCCCCCTCCCCCAAGGGCTCTGATTTTTATAAAATTTTATATTATTCTAAATAAAATCTTTCAAAATACATCTACGAGTATACAAACTGTACAAAATTAAATATCTTTTAGCCATATTTGAGTACCTATTTGTAGGTAAATTTTAAAAAAAGAAATGTTTGCCCCCCCCCCCCATCCTGCCATCTGTTGGCAAATTTTCGTGAGAGTTGGGCTTTTAAGGTTCGCGTCTCGAAAAGCCGTTAGAACACGATTGACTACCGAGTTACTCTAGGCGGCAAGAGATGGCGTTAGTTTTTCCCATAGGGATACAAGGGATTTATTCCATTTCATTTGAAAGATTCCAGCTAATTAATTAAGGGTAAAAAATTAATTATTTTTTAACACAATGATTACTAATTTAATTATCTATAAGATATAGAGCTCCTTTTTTAAAAATATCTTTTATTTAATGCGATTAATCTAAAAAAAAAAAATTTATTTTTTTGAAAATCAAAAAAAATCTGGTGTGACTGGCGCACAGCACACAACTTTCTCTTACCTTCGGTAATCGAAAGTTGTGTACTGTGCTTGTCACACCAGATTTTTCGTGTCGAAATATATTTAGTTCCCGACAGTACGGTACATTTGAATTCAGATGTAAAATTTATAAGTATGGGAAAATATTTATATTTTGTTACCATGGCAACCATTTTTCCTATCTTTCCTATGAAACACAAGAGTAAAGTGGTCTTCAGAAGATTTCAATCGCAAAATGAGAATATACATTTTAAAGAGCATCTAAAAAATAATTGATTTTTGAATTTTAAAAAAAATCGTTGGAGCAAATTTTGAGAAAATCGAAAAAAACTGAAAAAGTACATCAATAAAGTACTAGTACTCTTTGGCCGATTTTGATTAAAAGCTTATTTTTCCGGTCCCGGGGAGTGTTTAACTTAAATATAAAATTTCAACCTCGTAGCTCAATTCCTTCATGCTTAAAATTGAACACACACACACCCACCCACCCACCCACACACCCACCCACCCACCCACCCACACACCCACCCACCCACAGACAGACCATGTCGCGAAAACCACTTTTTTGGATTCAGGGGACCTCAAAACGTGAAGATCCATCAAAATCTCGACATCGAATTTTTGACATGAAACCAATACTTTCTCTCTATATATATATTACATATATACATAGGTAAGAGAAAGTAAAAAGGGCTTCTATAACTTGTAGAAATTTTAAATAGCTTTAATTTAAAAAAAAATTTGAGGTCGATAGCTTCAAAATTGTGGCCGCAAACTCCCAAAATGAGCACCTCGATACGCGAACCTTAAGACCCATAACCCTATCTTATTGGCACAAACATGCGTACAGCTTGCCTCCTGAAACCCCTTAATTATTATTTTTGACTTAAACGCCTTCACATACCACAAGGGGACATTAATACCACTGTCAGTGACGTCATTTCAGTTTTTGCTTGGGGGGCAAAAAAATTTTTTACTTCCTGTGAATCTTAATTTATATACATATAAACATATATTTATCTATACCATCTTCAATACTTATTTATAAAGAAAGAGCATGAGTTTGTTCGTATTTAGGGGGCTAAGCTCAGAATTTACTATTTTTCCAAAGCTTTGGGGGGGGGGGCAAATGCCCCCTCTGCCTCCCTGGCCAATGTACCTCTTCTTTTTGCATGGTGAGTTTCAATATACCAAAATTATTGAATGTTTCTCTAATTATTACTCATTATAACTACTACAAAAGCAAACTTTAAACGGGATCATAGTATTACTTTCTCTTACCTATGTATATATGTAATATATATATAGAGAGAAAGTATTGGATTCATGTCAAAAATTCGATGTCGGGATTTTGATGGATCTTCACGTTTTGAGGTCCCCTGAATCCAAAAAAGTGGTTTTCGCGACATGGTCTGTCTGTGTGTGTGTGTGTGTGTGTGTGTGTGTTCAATTTTAAGCATGAAGGAATTGAGCTACGAGGTTGAAATTTTATATTTAAGTTAAACACCCCCCGGGACCGGGAAAATAAGCTTTTAATCAAAATCGGCCAAAGAGTACTAGTACTTTACTGATGTACTTTTTCAGTTTTTTTTCGATTTTCTCAAAATTTGCTCCAACGATTTTTTTTAAAATTCAAAAATCAATTATTTTTTAGATGCTCTTTAAAATGTATATTCTCATTTTGCGATTGAAATCTTTTGAAGACCACTTTACTCTTGTATTTCATAGGAAAGATAGTAGAAATGGTTGCCATGGTAACAAAATATAAATATTTTCCCATACTTATAAATTTTACATCTGAATTCAAATATACCCTACTGCCGGGATCTAAATATATGTCGACACGAAAAATCTGGTGTGACAAGCACAGTACACAACTTTCGATTATCGAAGGTAAGAGAAAGTTGTGTGCTGTGCGCCAGTCACACCAGATTTTTTAATTTTATACTCCCGATAATTGAGCAACCATCTCTACTTGCTTGTTGTTTTGGTTGCCTATCTCACAAGGAGTTGGTTTCCTCATTCACTCCGTCGACATTTTAATTTAATCTTTTTTTTTAAGAAATAACACGAGAAAATCGTCATACATTGAACAACAAGAAGGTGGCAACGTAGGAATCGAGAACAAGAAGGACACGGAGCCAAGTGATCGGCGAAGACACGGCGGATGTGGAGCTCGAGGAAGCCGCAGACGACGGAAGAAGAACACAATTAAAATTTGTTATTACCGAAGATATCACAATAGGCGATGTCCACCTAAACGACGAGCACGCAGATCCCGATCAAGGAGACGAAGATGCGGCCGTTAACAAATATTATAATTAATTATTCATAAATGTACAATAAAACGAGTGAGTGATTACAACTGTATAGAAATAAAATGGATTTATCATTTTGACAAATTTTATTTTTATTATTCTTATTAAAAAAAAAAAAAAAAAATCATTGTGTGGTTTTATGAAAGCACGATGCAAGTGAAACTTTTTTTTTCGGATCGTAGGCGTTTAACTGAAAATTTTCAGAAAAATATTCAATTAAGGGTATTAAAATCGCGTTTTTAATCTTAACTTAATAATTGGAAAATGGGAAATCAATAGACGCATGTTAAAAACTGAGAACAATATTTATTTAGTATTTAAAAATTTGAATCATTTTAAATTATTTTAAAAATTATATTTGATCAATTTAAAAATTGAATAATTAAATCTCACAATTATTTTTTTATAATTCATCATATATATTAAATTTCAACTTTCGTATTTTTGTCGTCACGGCTTGTAACGCGTCATGCTGATAGAAGAGCGAAAAAATTTGAGAGGATCAAATAAAAGTTTCACTTTAAAAAATAAACAACATGGCAACTTTGTGAATATTAGTGATATTCTGGTCATTTAATTTTAATTTAATAATTGTAAATAAATTTGTACGATTAGCCTAGTTGAGTTTGAGTTGAGTGGCCTGACTTTTTGCTTGAGAGCCCTAGTGCGCATCGTCTTTATCGTCCCAACTTCACTCATCATCACGCTTTAAGGGGTCCTTACACGATCAATCAGACTGTCAGTATTTGAGCAAATTGGCGTTTTGATTGAACGTGTATGGGCAAGACTGAAGGACTGAAGGCCGTGACTGACGAATTTCTAGATATTTTGAAATCCGAGCTTCAGTCAAGGAACATGGAACAGGACCAAAGAAAAAAGTGGAGGGGGTATTGACCAGCTCAGTCTGAATTGAGAGTGTATGGGAGATGCCACTCAAATAAATATTATTTTGAATTAAGAAAAACAATAAAATTTAAATTTTTCCTAATTTTTTAAACATATTGTTTATCGAGTACTATGATTTAAATATTCAGATAGGTTTTTCATGCCTTTCAAGGCTTAATATGTAGGCAAAGAATTCTAAAAAATATATTTTATTTTTTTATTAATTCCCAAGTTCAATTAAAAAAAAATTTTAACATTTTTGGATGTCTTTAAAACCTACGATTAATTACTATTTAATAAAGTTTTTTAGATTAAATAAAACGAAGTAAAAAAATCTGAATTTTTTCAATTTTCGATTTGTGAGTTCACAAAAGCACGATTATATTTTAGAATATAGGTATATATCAACTACAGCATTAGGAGCTGAAATTTCTATAATTAAATTTGCTTGCAAACCAATTTTTCATCCAAATTTTTTTATTTGTTTAGACAATTTTTTTTTTTTTTTTGTATGCTAATGACAAAATTAGGAAATACTCAATTTATTTTTGTTTTTTTTATTCTTACTTATTGGCAGGGAACTAAATTAGTTTAGTTAAAAAGAAAAATTAGTGGATTCACACAGTCGAATGAATTTAAAAAAACTTGATTCTGATTGGCAGTCTGACTGATACGTGTATGGTTAACCTTGACTGAAGAAAATACTGAGAGTCAGACTGATTCGGCCAGACTGACAATCTGACTGACCGTGTAAGGGCCCCTTTAGAAGTGACCACATCAATGAATCGGGCCAGCTTCCTGAACAACAAGAGGCAGCGCCCTCTCATCAACTGTGCTTGGCATTGCTCCGACCAGGCAATAACGAAGCTACTTCAGGGTATCGGTACGAATATATCTCCCATCTGGCCGACCCCGAAGCAAGGGCGGATCCAGAGGTGTATCTCAGGGGGGGGTAATCTGGTGTGACTCGTCGCACAGCACACTATTTTTTTTTAATGTCGGTAATTTAAAAGCGCATTCTATATTTGTTTGCCAGAATATAAATACACATCAAATTTTTAAGTATTAATATTAAAAATAAATTTTTTTGCGAAAAAAAGGTAATTACCCCCTTTACCCCCCCCCCCCCTTGTATCCGCCCTTGCCCCGAAGCACCAGTAGTCCTTGCTTTAGCTGCGCTCTATGGGAAGAATGTTTATAAGTTTTTAGTTTTCTGACATGTGGCTAGATGGCAATACTAGGCTAGTTCAAAATTTATCCTGTAGAGTTCCTTCCATTCGCCAACAAAATAACATTTTTTTCATGAGTTTAATAAGAAATACATTAAGAGGCTTAAAAATCTAGATATAAATGAATTAACTTTTATAAACTAATTTTAATTATAAATTTTTTACAATTTATAAATGACTTTTTGATAAAAAAAATATTTAATAATACTACGTGTCATTCAAGTAGATTAAAAAAAGCATTGAAATATCATAATGCAAAGTGTACGAGCGAGTTAAGTAGTCAGTATCAAAACATGTGATATTGCAACAAGCTCGAGTTCAAATCTCTCTGAGAGCAAGTTTTTTTTTCCCCTGCTTCCATGACAAACGTATAGATGGCCCTAAACTTACAAACAATTTTTAACCTGGAGCTGTCCAATCTTGATTTTATGATCTGTGGCTGCGCTAAAAGGCGGAATTTCCACATGACACCGAGGTGGTATTGTGCTATGACCCATTTTTTATCTTCCTCTACGCGCTTCTTTTAACAAGGAGAGGAGATCAAATAAAACAACACAGATACATTTTTTCTTTGAATAATTATATTTTCAGAAGAGATGATTGATTGATTGGTGTATTTTTGTTTGTTTGTGTATTTAATTGCAAAATTAAAATGTATTTATTTTTTTTTTTTACAAAAATATCAATCAAATATACATACATATTATTTATTTTAAATGTTAAAATAAATACAACTTAATATTAATAATATCAATATATACATAAATTATCATTTGGCTTTTTTTTTTTTATTCACTCATACGATTAATTATTTATTTAATAAATAAATAAATACATTCTGTGTGTATGTGTGACAATAATTTAAAAATTTATTTATTTATCTAAGCATTTTTTTTTGTTCTGAGGCAATAATTGGCACTCAAATGCTTTATAGAGTACAATTGGAACAAAAAAAAATGAATTTTAGAGAAGCAATTGTGTATGGTGGAGAGGAGGCTGGGATTCTTTTTTTGTGCCCATTGTACATTTTTGTATATTTATCAAATATAGAGTATTATACAATATATAGAGGAGGCATTAAACAATCTCATTTGTTTTTTATTTATTTATTTATTTTTTTAGGAAGAATACAATTTATATTTAACTGCAAAATTATATCAAATATATAAATATTTATTTTGTCAAAGCCCACCATCTTGAATTGGACGATATTTAGCGTTTTTTTTTAATTAATCAAAGAATTAAAATTGAATTAATTAAATCTCACAATTATTCTTTTATAATTAGTGATATATAATTAATTTTTATTTTTGAAAGACATTGTAGAGGAAGGCCATAATAAGGTTAGAAGATGAAATAAAATAAAAGACTTCCTTTATTTCATCTTTTAAACATTTATTTAACTTCGGGGCATAAGGGGGCTTCCCTTCCCCTCTCCCCCTCCCAGAGCAAAAATTAACAAAAAATTTAATACTCTTTGTTATTGAGAGTGTCAACAAAGGAAAATAATTTTTTTTTTCTATTATTAGGGGAGTTTTTAATTATAAATCACATTTTGTATTAATTATTTATCAAAAATACAACGTTTTGGCCTCTTGTTCGTTTTCAAGTACTGGGCATTTGCTTCCGATTCAAGCGACACTAACCTCTAACATACGTGAAGTTAGTAGCATTTCATATGCAATGAAGTTAGTAACATATAGCATCATCCTCATGAAGTTAGACACCGTTATTTATGTAAGTACTTGCTTTGATGATTGTGTTTAACTTCATGGGATTGATCATATAACAGTTATGTTGCTAACTTCAATGCATATAATAATAATAATAATTTATTTCCATCAAAAGGTTTTGGCCTCTTGTTCTTTTTCAAGTACTGGGCATTTGCTTCCGATTCAAGCGACACTAACCTCTAACATACGTGAAGTTAGTAGCATTTCATATGCAATGAAGTTAGTAACATATAGCATCATCCTCATGAAGTTAGACACCGTTATTTATGTAAGTACTTGCTTTGATGATTGTGTTTAACTTCATGGGATTGAACATATATGTTGCTAACTTTATTGCATATAATAATAATTTATTTCCATCATATATATTTTTCATTTAATGTATTTTTCAATGCAGCAGAAGCATAAAATGCTCTTAACTACACATAAGTGTCTCTTAAAGGTTAGTTCGCTTAAGCAAACACACAGTACTTGAAAACTACTGTATAAACGTTGTATTTTTAATAAATAATTATTACAATAATAATAACTAAGATAAGGAATTTAACTGTTCATGTGAAATTTATAATAAAATAAATTAATGCCTGCTGCTTGATTGCCAGTTGATTGAAATGCTCTTCAAGCAGCTTTCGGGGGCGCATCAAGCATCCCATCAATCTTTTCATCAACAGTCATGTAAGTGACTGTTGATGAAAAGATTCATCACAAGGGAGGTTTCGGCTAGTGATCTGCTTGCTCCACCAGGATTGTTGTAGTGTATGGTTTCGAATTAGGATTGGGGGGGGGGGGGTTCTCGGACTGAGACTTGTTTCTCTCAAGCGGAAAAAAACGATCTTGGGCAAAGGAGCTTCACATATGGAAATTTACTGACAGTTCGGCGTGAAATTTTGCCGGAAGATTCTAATAACTTTATCAGAATCAGGAGGGGTCAAACTCGGTTTGTTTACATTTTTCCCATTTGAATAAAGAGACCAATAACTGTGATATTTGTATGAATAAAAGCAGTCAGCAACGTTTCGCTCTCTAAGAATTCGATCCCTTCTCATTACTGCTCTTTCTGAAGCATATGGTGGAGGAGCTTGGATTTCCTAAAATCGTTAATTGAATACTTTGGGGATCTCGAAACGTTTAAGAATTTCTGGTTGCATATCTTACGCCAAGCTAAATATCGTCCATAAAAGGATAGGACACAAAAGATCAAGATCACTCCGTGTGTGTGAATATATCAAAATATTTCTTCAATTTGTAAATAGGACTATTTTTTTTTTCTTGAACGGAGTCAACAACCCTGATAGCTAAAATTCCAATTCAATTTTTAAAACATTGAAAAGCGTTATTTTTTAAAAAATAAATACAAATGGACTTTAGAAGTATATTTAAGAGATATGATTATATCCAATAAGACGACGTTATTATTTTATTTACATTTAATCCAAGCCATTAACAAAAAAATAATTAAAATTTACAAGGCGAACTCTGAAGCATATGGTGGAGGAGCTGGGATTTCGTGAAAATTGAATAATTTGGTGGTATAAACACCCTCTCAGCTCCTTCTAAAAAAGGAATTGAGTTGCCTTGTGTAAAAAAAAAAAGAATTCTTCTGTTTTCTATTAAAAAAACTTTTTTGTTAAGTTAATCAAAAGAATTCTTTTTTTTATTTTGACTAAATTATTATTATTATTATAATAATTTTTTTTTTTTTTTATTATGGTCCAATTTTGAAAATATTTCTAAACTTTACAGAGTGTCCAGAAATGCTTTTTTTTCTTATAAAATAAAGAAGATTCTATTGAGAGAAATCTGGAAGATTAATTTTTTTGTAAGCTGTTGAGAAAGAGAAGACATTGTTCTGATCCTGGGAGAGAATCTGTAAGGTTAATTTCTCTTGAGTTTATTAAAGCTTTTGTGGTTTGAAATATTATTATTAGGAGAATTTTTAATTATAGACCACATTTTTGTATTAAATATTTATTAGAAATATATAAATACTGTACAACGTTTCAACTGCTTATTCTGCAGCCGTTATCAAGTACTGTGCACTTGCTCCGACTCAAGTGAACCAACTGTCATGTCCGTTACGTGTCTTTTTATATACAGCGACGTCAGCGCCATCTGTTGGCATTTCTGTGAAGTTAGATTCAAATTTTCCCGCTATTTTCACTCATTTCCAATGTGACTAACTTCTTGGAAATGAGTGAAAATAGCGGGAAAAATTTGAATCTAACTTCACAGAAATGCCGACAGATGGCGCTGACGTTGCTGTATATAAAAAGGCAAGTAACGGACATGACAATTAGTTCACTTGAGTAGGAGCAAGTGCACAGTACTTGATAACGGCTGCAGAATAAGCAGTTGAAACGTTGTACAGTATTTATATATTTCTAATAAATATTTAATATAAAAATGTGGTCTACAGTATAATTAATTTCTCTTCCAATTGGGATCCTGGTTTGGACCATCTTCAGAGCTTAAATAGTTTATATCAGGAATGAAAGTTGGAAGAAAATGCAGCCAGAATTCTTTCTTTATAAATATATATTTTTAAAGAAAGAATTCTGGCTGCATTTTCTTCCAACTTTCATTTCATGCGCACCTGAGTTAATTACGTAAATTACAGTTATTTACGAGATTTTTGTAAATAACCCAACTTTGGTTTTAATGTAAGGGACTTGAGTAATTAACTAATTCTTTTTTGACGTCACAACGTCTTACAAGACAGTGGCCGGGTAGGGAGGCATGCACGAAAAAGTTAGCGCCTTGAATAACTCCTCTGTCTCAAGAGGAGTATAATTATGTTGAATATACGGTTAGAAAGAATGATTTTTCAGCTAAAGATTTCACTGTGTATTTTTTTTCCTATCATTTCATTTTACCGCGCGCCGGTAAATTCTAATTTGAAATTTTGTCGAACAAGGTGTCGGAGATTTTTAATGGACAATTGAATTGCAATTTTTCGGTCAACAAATTGACCATCATTCAATCGTCATCAATTAATTGCTTGATCACCTTGTTTTCTTACAGGATTTTGCTGTTTACATAATTTGACCAATCGCAGACTCAGATTTTATCACGTGATATAGCCTATCCAACATGGCCGACTTTCTTCAATCAGCTGTTCGTTTAATTACTAAATAAAGATATTTTGGGCAATATAAGACTTCATTTAAAGAATAATAATACGAAAAAAATAATAATATTAAGATGACATATATTTTTTTGTTAAAAATTGCAAAAAGTCAAGTCAAATAGTTTTTTAAATTTTTTAAATTAATAATATAGTTTTTAAAATAATCAATTAAAAAATATTTTTTACTTAAAATTTGCTAAAAATATTTCTTAATATAACTTGAATTAATTTTATTAATTTTATTTAGAAATAAATTACTGAGAAAGAATAAAGTATCATTTTTTTTTATTTTTTTCTTCACAACGAACAAGCTTCGGCCATCAGCCGGTGCCGGGTACTTCACAGTTTTTGTTGGCCGAAAACTCTCAAATGCATTCTTTTACAGACACTCTGCAACAATTTGGACCGTATCAATGCCACAAAAAAAAAAAAAAAAAATTTCTTTTGGACTGACTGACTGACGTTTTGATTTGTATTTTATGCATGTTTATGTGCGTTTTTTTATATAATATATATTTGTGATTTTTAAATATCTATTTTTTTTTTTTTTTATTTTTTTTTTTTGAATAGCGCGTAGCGTTTAGATATCAAAAAGGGAAGAATTAGAGAAAGTGAAAGAGAGAGAGAGAGAAAGTGAAAGCGATTAAATATTAAAGAGAGGAAAAATGTTTTTAAAAAATTATTTCTTTTTTTTTGTCTATTTTATTTTTTTTCAATTTCTCTATTTTTGTTAAATATAAATATTGGTCCATTTGCTTTTTTTAGTTAGAAGGAATGTTTTTTTTTTTTTTTCTATCAATCTCCTTTTCAATAATTCGTATCTATTTTCTTTTTTTTTTTATTATATACCGGTATATAATAATAATAGTAATAATAATAATAATAATAATAATAAATATTGAAATAGTAGAAAAATTTTGGCATTGGATTTAAAAGCCTGGTTGTTAGGCAACAAATGTTGTTGCCTAACTTGTTGATATATAATATAGCTGTATATACAATCTAAAGGAATTTGAGGGGGAGGGGCTCCCCGTAGCGCCTACACTGGCAACAAAAACCACCAGGAACGGTGGAAATTCTGGCGTGTGGAACGTCGAGAAATAAATAAATAAGAGAAATCAGCGACTTTTTAATAAATATTTGATTTTTTTTTTTAAATTTATTTCATTTGTTAGGAAATTAGAAGTTAGTAATAAAAATCATCAAAGGAAATTGATAATAATAAAAATCTGGTGTGACTGGTCGCACAACTTTCTCTTGCCTACTATAATCGAAAGTTGTGTTCTGTGCTTGTCACATCACATTTTTACTTTTTATATTTAGTTTACGCCGATATTATTAAAATTCAAGGTATAAGTATGGGAAAATATTTATATTTTGTTACCATAGCAACCATTTCTCCTATCTTTCCTATGAAGTACAAGAGTAAAGTGTGCTTCAATGGCAAAATGAGAATATACATTTTAAAGAGTATCTAAAAAATAATTGATTTTTGAATTTTAATCAAAATCGTTGCAGTGAATTTTGAGAAAATTGAAAAAAAAACTGAAAAAGTACATCAGTAAAGTACTATTTATTTAAGGTTCAGGAAATCCGATTCACTCACTCTCAGTCCATAGTAACACACTGTATCTAACAATTTGCTTATTGGATTTGTTGTATTATTAATAATTTCTTTGGCCAATATGACCAAGAGGATCAATAAATTGACAATGGCTTGACCCTGATGATGGCCCTATATGTGACCGAAAAGTTGGCCCTGGCACTTTAAGGTTTAAATAAATATTGAAAAAAAAAAAACGACTAGCTGCGTTGCTCATTTGGGATTTCCTGAACCTTAAATTGTATTATCCGCTATACACCTCAAGTAAAGTATTAATACTAGCAGGGCCGGAACTAGGAGATTTTTTAGGGGGGGGGCAAAATTTAATTTGCCGCCCCCTCCTTTTCTATACAAAATTCATATCATTTTACCTTTTTTTTTTTTTTTAGTAAATCTTTCAGGGCCGTATATAGAAATTTTTTTTCGGCGGAGCCTGATCTCAAAAAAAGAAATCTTCTGTAGATTACTTTACTCTTGTACTCCATAGAGAAGATAGAAGAAATGGTTGCCATGGTAACAAAATTTAAATATTTGCCCATACTTAAAAATTTTACATCTTGAATTCTAATATATCGGAGGAAACTAAATATAAAAAATCTGGTGTGACAAGCACAGAACACAACTTTCGATTACCGAAGGGTAAGAGAAAGTTGGGTGCTGTGCGACCAGTCACACCAGATTTTTTTCTCCTTATGATTTTTCTACGTGAACAATCAAATTGAAATAATCGAAAAATAAAGTCTAGTTATATACAGTATATTATATATCTATATTTAAATCTTAAATCAAAGGTAGTATATAAAAGTTTTCTTTTTTTCTTTCTTTCTTTAGTGTATTTATAAAAAATCTATTCTTGTATATATATTTATAATAATATATAGAGTATTTTCAGAAAAAAATTTTTTTCTTTTTCATTAAATATTAAAATTCGTTTGATTTTTTTTTTTTTTTTTGCTCATTTCAAAAAAAAAAAAAAAAAAGAGAGATAGAGAAAGGAAGCAAATGAAAGACATTTCGTTTGTTGAGTGCAAAAGAGAGAGAGAGAGAGAGAGAGGGAATAAGGAAGAAGGCATTAAATGGAAGTTTGGTTAAGCTTTAGCTGTTGTTGTTGTTGTTGGTGATGGTGGTCGCGGTGGCGATGGCGGAGAATCTTCTTCTTCTTCTTCTGGTTGTTGTTTCGAGTGTCTTCTGCTCTCGTTGGTGATCACACATTCCGCCACTGCTGACGCTAATGGCTCTCGGCTACTATCTGGCGGCAAATCGGGAAACGACGATTTTGTCGTTGCACTTGGTGGTGGTTCCTAAAAAAAAACAACAAAAAAAATCATTGGTTTTAAGGTACGCGTCTCGAAAAGCCGTTAGAAGACCATTAACTACCGAGTTACTCGAGGCGGCAAGAGATGGCGTTAGTTTTTCCCATAGGAATACAAGGGATTTTTTCCATTTCATTTTAAAGATTCCAATTAATTAAAGGTAAAAAATTAATTATTTTTTAACACAATGATTACTAATTTAATTATCTATAAGATATAGAGCGAATTTTTAAAAAAATATCTTTTATTTAATGCGATTAATCTAAAAAAAAATTATTTTTTCGAAAATCAAAAAAAGGGCTTCTATAGGTTGTAGATATTTTAGAAAGCCTTAATTTAAAAAAAATTTGAGGTCGATAGCTTCAAAATTGTGGCCGCTGCACCCTCTCAAAACTAGCACCTTAACTAGAGTTGGCAAGTTATTTACAGTCGAGTAAATTACACGGTTATTTACGTGTAAATTACTACCTTGTAAATAACTAGGTCGTCATAAATATATAACTACCTAAAAAAAAGGTTAAAAGCTTTTATTTCATATTTTTTTGTGTTGTGTTAGAGCATTGACGATGTCGTTTTCTTTTTATTTAGTGAATAATATAATCAAAATGTTAATAAAATAATTAAAAAATTAAATATGGTAAGCTAACCTACAACTGTCATTTCATTTGAGAGTATATTTATTATTTGCTTCAATTAATTAATATCAGATAATTAAATTCAGTTTTCTTTTATTTTATTTTTTTGTTTCAGATAAGGAACTAAACATATGGAAAATTAATTTTAGAATATAACATGTTATATGCCCCGAAAAGTGGAATCTGGTCTGGCAATCCTCAGGATTTAAAAAAAAAAATTCAAAAAAGTGTTTTGGTTTCTAAAATATTACAAGAAGAATATAAAAAGAAGAAAAAACTATACTATTTAATTTTTTGGAATATAAAATTTTGTAAAAAATGTCAAATTAATAAGTATAAATCTTGTTTTTGTTTGAATTTGATGTATTTTATTTGAGTTTTCTTTCTCAGGTTTTGAACATAACCTAGTATCTGTCAAAATTCACTAGGATTTTAAATAAATATATAAAGATATATTTTAACTGTTAAATTTATTAATATATTAAATTAAATTAAATTATTAATAAATTTGTTTATTAATTAAATAAGCCATTATTAAGATTAAGATTATTATATATTTTATTAAATATTTTAAATATAAATAGATTTAAAAGTTGATTGAATTGAAATGGCAGAAAAACGACAAACAAATATTAAGTAAATTTATTTATTTTAAATTAAAAAATAAAAAAAATACTGTAGATTAACTAACAAATGGTTTGTGTTTTTTGTGCCACTTCATTCAATAGTTTGTCTAGAAAAATATATTATGAAAATTTTTCTCTTTGTTTTATTCCCCAATGAGGGCCTAGAAATACTTGACTTATTAAAATGTCTATATCCATCTCCGATCAGAGCGTCGATAAGAGCAAAGAAAATGAATCGGGATCAAAGAAGGATTCTCAGCGCAGCTCCAATATAAACAGCTCTATTCAAAAGTATGTTTCTATTTTCTTTGCTATGCTCTTATCGACGCTCTTATCGGTTATCGCTGCTCCAACATAATCAGACCCGTTATAAACTCTAAAATCAATTTTTTTCTTGAAAAACCTCATTTTTTAATCAAAAAAATTATCGTAAAGTTGCGTTTTTAGCCCTGAAATAAGCTACTTGCCTCTACCGAAGAGTTTCTCTCATGAACGCGATGCAGCCGCCAACAGGGCGCCAGTCGACAGCATCGGACGGCGCTTAAGACAAGACCAACAGCCATAAGAACAGAACCGCCAATCATGAGCAGATGCTTTTGCTCGCTGGCGTCAGCGCCGGGCTTCAACTGCACCAGGCCAACGATCAAGAGGATGGCGCCGAGCAGCAGCGACACGACCACTAGATGCAACACAGACACCTTGCCACAAACATAATACTCGGCTGGCAAATCCCTTCGGCATTGATGGTAGCCGTTGTTGCCGTTGTGACTGCTGCTGCCATTTGGCGGCGGCGATTGTAACGGCGACGGTGTTGGCGATGTCCCTCTACTTGGCGGTGATGTGTGCCTCCCACCGCCGCCACCGCCGCCGCCGGCGCCAGGCCCTAACGTCAATTGGCCGGGACGTTGTTTGCTGTTGCGCTTCTCTTGTTTTCTTCTTTCGTGGCGCACGGCCACAGCTGGCATTGCCCCTATCATGTACACCCCTGCGCAAACACACAAACATAAAGCCCGATTATTTATCAACAATCAATTGCATTTCACGATTATTTAATCTACAAAAACAGCGCCGGTTTAACAAATCCCCATTTGGGGATTGCTCAACTCTCTTAAAACGAATTAGTAGAATTTATACTTATTCAAATAGTAGGTAAGAAAATTACATCAAATTTAGTCATTTTGAGTAGAATCTACTAAGATATTTAGTAAGTTTATTTATTGGTTACTTTTAGATTAGTTATTTTTTACTAATTCAAAAAGTAGTTCATTCAATTCCGGCTGTCTGAGAAGCCAACATGGCCGACCAGCTGTTTGATCGGTTCCTTAATAAAGACATTTTTGGCAATATAAGGCTTTATTTAAGTAATAATAATACAAATAAATAATAATATTGATATGACTTGTATTTTTTGTTAAAAATTGCAGGAAATATATGTTAAGTCAAAACAAATAGATTCCAAATTTTTTTAAATTAATAAGATATTATTTTTTAAATAGTCAATTAAGAAATATTTTTACTTAAAATTTACTAAAAATATTTCTTGATATAACGATAATTAGTTTTATTAAGTTTATTTAGAAATAAATTGCTCGGAAGGAATATAGTATCATTCAAGTAAAAAGCATTGTTAACATCAGCGACATACTTATATACCAAATAACAGAAAAGTAAGACAAAGTCAAGTTTAAGTGAGTTCGGCTAGAACATGAGTCAGTAAAAACAAGTTACGTCCCGGTGTCATCGCACCTTTATTCATATATCTTAAACGATTCTTTTTTTTGTCATTATTTTTTTAAAAATTCACTTTTTCAATTAGTAGTAAGTAATAATTTTTACTAATTGAAAAAGTGGATATCCACTATTTACGGGTGGTCTACTTTGCACATCTTAAAAAAGTGACTATTCACTATGAATTAGTAGTTTTTTACTAATTCGTTTTTAGAGAGAATTTATTAATTTGCTTCTGTTGTTTTGAGCTTGAGAGAAGAATGGCAAATGTCCCCCCTGCCCCCCCCCAAATGACTCCACTAGTTTAGGTTGACTACGTGGCCTCAATCTGCCTAATCCCCAGGTCCGAGTGTTACCTAACATATTGGTCTAGGAATTCTTATTTAAGCCATCTGGTATCCAAATGGCTTAAATAAAATCATCGGACTGCCTGGGGTCCGAACCCGCGACTTTTGGTATACAAGGTTCAGCACGCTAATCCCTACACCAAGCCCCGAGGGCTTTTCGCGACATGGTGTGTGTTCAATTTAAAGCATGAAGGATCCTCTAGATCAGTGGTTCCCAACCTTTCTTACTGGAGGTTGACTAATACCTATCGCCCCCATTTCATTTATCTCTACCCAAATCCTTTAAAAATCTAATATAATAAAATTTCTTAAGTTGAATGGCTGTAGATATTCAATTGGAAAAGGAAACAGGAGCCTCCACGGGAACAGCAGCCCTGAGGAAGAGTGCGACTAGCACCCGAAACGTCGGCAACGAAATATAAAGTTTTTTATTTATCCTGGCTGCTGTTCCCGGGAAGGCTCCAGTTCCTTTCTCCAATCTAATATCTATATATATAATTCGCTAATGTCCGTCTGTCTGTCACGCTCTATTGAGGCCACTTCCAGTTGGAATTTTGAAATGAAATTTTATATTCGTAAAGAGGACCTTCCGTCGCAAGCGGGCCCGAGCCAGCTGAGGGGGGTCCAGGGGGTGAAGCCCCCCTGTCTACATGCAAAGGCGGGCTCCACGGGTTCTCATAAGTAAGAAGCAAAGGCGAGGGTCCGCCGCAGGCGGGTCCAAACCAGCTGGAGGGGGGCCCAGGGGGGCGACGCGGCTAGTAATAATTTTATTTTTTTGAATAAAATAACAAAAATGTATCTTTTTTTTTTATTTAATGAAAACAAAACTGACGTTTCGATTCTAGTTTGGAATTATCTTCAGATTTTTACTTTTTCTTACCTATGTATATATGTAATATATATATAGAGAGAAAGTATTGGATTCATGTCAAAAATTCGATGTCGAGATTTTGATGGATCTTCACGTTTTGAGGTCCCCTGAATCCAAAAAAGTGGTTTTCGCGACATGGTCTGTCTGTGTGTCTGTGAACAAAATATCTCAAGAACGAAAAGAGCTAGGAAGTTGAAATTTTATATTTAAGTTAGGCACCCCCGGGACCGGAAAAATAAGCTTTTAATCAAAATCGGCCAAAAAGTACTAGTACTTTACTGATGTACTTTTTCAGTATTTTTCGATTTTCTCAAAATTTGCTCCAACGATTTTTTTTTAAATTCAAAAATCAATTATTTTTTAGATGCTCTTTAAAATGTATATTCTCATTTTGCGATTGAAATCTTCTGAAGCACACTTTACTCTTGTGCTTCATAGGAAAGATAGTAGAAATGGTTGCCATGGTAACAAAATATAAATATTTTCCCATGTTTATAAATTTGACATCTTAAATTCTAATATATTGGCGGAAACTAAATATATGTCGACACGAAAAATCTGGTGTGACAAGCACAGAACACAACTTTCGATTACCGAAGGTAAGAGAAAGTTGTGTGCTGTGCGCCAGTCACACCAGATTTTTTTATTTTTATGACAATTTTGTGTTCACTTCTATCCTGGAATAATTTTTCCCCGTTGAATACTCATCCCCCCCCCCAATTATTTATTGCCCCCATGATAACCCAAATCGTCCACTTGGGGGGGCGATCGCCCCCAGGTTGGGAACCACTGGTCTAAAATATACAAACATTCTTGCTTTTATAAATAACAACTGAAGGCGGCAGCGGTAAGAATTTTCCAACACCTTTATAAGTAAAGCGCTATTTATATAAAGTGTTGAGTGAGATGCGAATTGTTTTTGAAAATTGGTGACGTTTAATCCTCGAAACGTCGTCAAAATATTTATTTGATCGAACCCGGGACCCCATTCTTCTCTTTGTTTTCAATTTTATTTTTTTTTTTTTTTGAGAGAAATCTCAAGCCCCCTAGTATGTAGGCATCCATATCGATTATCTTTAATAGGGCATTGCATAACTACACGGCGCTCTCGGCAAGTGCTGCCTCTCTCGGGCGCAGAAGGAATTTCTGACTGCAGTGGCGGCGGGGAAAAATAAAACACTCTCTAAAATAATATCTCGTTAAACCGGCGCTGGCTGGCTGTTTGTTCAAAACTAGTCAAATTAAACATTACCTATTTTCCTTTGTAATTATCTAAGAAAAATATAAATATTGCGGGTGTGCAAAAAAATCAAACCACCAATTAAATAGTAAATTATTTTTAATTTTTTTTTTTTACAAATAGCCATTTAATTTGTTCGATTAACTCTTAAAGTGCGCGTCTCGAAAAACCGTTATTAGCCAATTGAGAAGCTAGTTACTCTAGGCGGCAAGAGATGGCGTTAGTTCTGCCCATAGGGAAACAAGCATTTCATTTGAAAGATTCCAGCTAATTAATTAAACGCAAAAAATTAATTATTTTTTAACACAATGATTACTAATTTAATTATCTATAAGATTAATGCCGGGTTGCAAGAAAACAGTTCTGTAAATATTTAAAAGTCTGTTAGTAAACATCGCTTTGGGCTTTAAAATTATAGGCTGTTGCTAAAGCAGCTTTAAAGGAACCGTTAACTATTCCTTTCTTTTAAGATATTGATCTATAGATAGATGCAAAACGATTGGGCCACCGAAAATGACAGCTCTCTATGTAGTTGGCCATTTGACCGCAAGGGCGCATTGTCAAATTGTATAATTTATAATAGTACCAAAATTATAAAAGAAATTAAAATAGTAATTATATTTGTATTCTTTAAATTTTAATTGTTAATATTAGGTTACTAAACAAAAAATGTTTAAATATTTAAATATCGTAAAATAAAAATAATAAATACGTTGGTAGATCTGGCTGTCAGATGTTAAATTATAAAGAAACTGGGAATATACTATAACCTCACTTTTTTTCTTCATCGAATGAATATCTATAATAATTAATAATATCGCTTAAAACGTTTCAGAAAATCAATTAAATTAATGTATTTCTATCTTACCTCTCTCGCGTGATAATATAGTCACCAAATTCTTATTTATTTCAATGAAACTAATCAGGTTAGTGGATACTTTATAGTTTAAAGCTCCGAATTTCAACCTTTAGTTTAAATACAGCTTTTACGAACCAATCACCTTTAAATACGTTCTTGCAACCCAAAATTATTTAGCGGAAGGTTTAAACCAACAAAAGCGTTTAGCGAACCGTTAAATACGTTCTTGCAACCGGGCAATAGAGCGAATTTTTTTAAATCATCTTTTATTTAACGTTAATCTAAATTTTTTTTTTTTTTTTGAAAATCAGAAAAAGGGCTTCTATGAGTTGTAGATATTTTAAATAGCTTTAATTAAAAAAAAATTTGAGGTCGATATTCAGTTCAGACCAGTGGCGCAACCAGGATTTGCTCCTGGGGGGAGGTTTTCCGGGGGGGGGGGGGGGGCTGATCTCAAATATTTTTCTGTGAAAAAATTTTTTTTTTCGCAGAACCGAAGTTTTTTTGCCTTGCGGGGAAATTTTTTTCCAGTCCGTAAAAATATTTTATCTTTTTTTTTTAGAGACGCTAAATTTTTGCCGCCCCGTGGAACCAAATTTTTTTTCCATGCGCCGCCCGCGGAACATTTCCTCTTTTGCGGAACCGAAATGATTATATTTTTTCTTTTCTATTTGTAATATATATATTTTGATTTTTTTTTATCTCCTGGGGGGGGGGGGGGGGTTAAAACCCTAAAACCCCCCCCCTGGTTGCGCCTATGGTTCAGACATTCAGAAGCTTATAAAGATGAAAATTCAGACCACTGTGGCAACATCTCATAAAATAAAACGCGTTTCACGATTTCACTTACATTTTTTTTTAATTGACAGAAGCGTACCGAGGGGGGGGGGGGCGATCCGCCCCAGGCCCCCAAATATTTGTCTTTGAGAGGCCTCGGGGCAGCAGAAAAAAAATATTTTCCGCAAGCCGGAAAAAAAATTTCGTGTTCCTTAAAAAAAAAAGGTAAAATAATTTCCACCGGATGGGAAAAAAAATTTTCCGCAAGCGGAAAAATAAAGTTGGGTAAAAAAAAATGTTTCCACATTGAACTCCTGTACCGCCTTTGTTAATTGCCCATATTTTTTTTCGCAAATCGCCCGCCCACAGGTTTTCAATTAAAATAAATATACAACTAAGGTGTGGTGGCTGTGATGATAAATAAATTAATTTCTTGATAAATAAATTAATAAATAAATATAATGCGGGTGTCACAAGTTCAGACCGGCCGAGTCTCGAAAATAATTCAAATAAAAAGCCACCTATGTATTATTCAATTACATACATCCCTGGAGTAACCGAAAAATTAAAAAAATTATTTTTAGAATTCAATATAATTTTAGCACCGAAACCTTCCAACAATCTAATGTGCCTATACAACAACAAAGACAATATTCCTCTTAAGTTGCGCCAGGATGTTGTATATCTTGTTAAATGTATAAATTGTCCTGACCCTGGCTCATACTATATAGGGCAGACATGCAGACAATTGAAATTTCGTATGTCAGAACATGAACGAGATATCAAAAATAAATCTAAAAACACTGCCTTGGCAACACATTGTTCAGATCTTGGCCATAAATTAGACATTGACAATATTAGAGTGCTGGCTTCAGAAAATAAAATATCCAGAAGACTTATACTAGAAATGTGTTTCATACGTTCCTTTGGGCAGTCGGCTATCAATTTTCAGAGAGACAGCGAAAAACTTGGTAGAGCCTTTGACGCTGTGCTCTTCCAGAGTTGAATGGAGACACTTCATTATACAATAATTGTCAATAATTAAATTAAAATAATCTAAGAATGATTTTCTCAAATAATGTGAAATATCGTAATCGAAATGTCAAAATTTTTTAAAAAAGAATTTTTTAATATTCATTTGTATAAATTAATAAAAGTTAATAAGTTAAGAATTTAAATATAGATAATGAGAAATTTTTTTATAAATAGATAAATTAGTTGACTGACCGAATACATTCGTTTATATAAATCTAAGAATAATATATTTGTATTCATTCATATAGTTCACTTTCTTGGGTGACCATTGTCAAACATTGTATGCCAGTTCAACAATATACATGTTCAATTGTAACCAATTAAAGACATATGTATATATCAAGCAATTTTAGACTAACTCTGAGCACAAAAAACAATTGTAAGTTATTTCATATTGTTATATTATATTTGATATATACATGTATATTTTCATATTGATGTGTATGTTTTATTATAGAAAGGACTGAAGATGGAGCACTAATAAATGCACCGAAACGTCTCCGGAAAATTGTTGTAGCATTCAGAATTATTTCCTTTGGCTCCTCCCCTTCCTCTCAGTAAAATAAATATAGATTATTAATTATTTATTAAATATAATTATAATGAATTATTTTCCTTATATAAGCTCATTTAAAAAAAAAAATTCCCAATTGGAAGAGTATATATTTGTTTTTAATAGATAAAAAATTTTCAGGACAAGCCAGGGGGGGGGGGATCGCCCTCCTCTGGTACGCCCATGAATTTGAGTGTTATTCTCGTTAAATTTAATTTTTCATATTTTTTTTTTTTTTTTATTATTATATTCATAATCTATCAACAATATGTTTTTTTATGAGTTAATAGAACAAATTGTATGGATGGCTATCGGTAAAACAAAATTAAAAACAATTTAACTTTAATAAAGCTTTTATTGGAAGAATTTTTACCCAATGGAGAATTTTTGTGATTCTGAGGATAAAATAAAAATTTTATTTATTGATTGAAATCTAATAATATTGTGTTCGGTTGATTATTCAACAATCATCTTGTCTGCAATTAACATTGAAATAAATAAGTGGCAAAGTTGTTCGCGTTTTTGCCAAGAGATGGCGTTAAGGTCATGATGGTAGCTATATTCTGGGATATATTTAATCTCATGCATTTAATGGATCTTTTAATAATGAATAGTTTATTAAGATTTATTTATAACAGCCAGAGTTGGGTTTTATACATTATTTAGTAGTTTTATACAAAAATCGTGGATAAAACTATAGCGCATGTATAAAACTCGGATGCGCATGCGCGAACCGGACGAGAAAAAAATTCCATTAAAATTCATTTATCTTTTAAACTTTCTTTTTTTCATGGTTTTTTATAGTTTTTTACATCGGCCTAGTTTTATCCGTGGTAGTTTTATCCATGTATAAAACCGTGTAATATACTCGGCTGGATAAAACTTGCCAAATTTGATAACAGCATAAAAATTTATACATATAATATTATAGGTTAAAACTTATAATGGCGGCTGTTCGACTAGCCTGCCATCTTTTGCAAGAGTGCTTAACTATTTAGTCGTAAAAAATTAAAATTAAAATTTTAAAGACCTTGATTTTCTACTTATTGTTAGTCAATAATTTATTTAATTATTATAGGTTTGATATTATTGATTTTTACATTTTTAGATTTAAAAAAAAATGACAATATTAATAATAGAAATGTTTTTGCATTTTCTAAAATAATTTTCATTATTTAAAGGAAAATAAAATGTCAGCATTTAACACTAACACTCTGTAGCACGTGGAGGTCGTTGGAGATTCCAATCGTTTCGATTAAATCAAAGCAAGGCGATGATTATTAAATATTTGATGAACAAAAATAAATAAATCAGCCATAAAAAAAGACGCTCTGAAATTGGGATTGGAAATTTGCATTAGAAATATTGAAAAAATAAATGATGGAAATTAAAGAATATAAATACCTGACTGAACGGGCGAATGAAAACACATATAAAAAGCAAAAAACATTTGAAAATAATTAAATTTAATCAAGGAACAAATAACGGAATCGCCAAAAGGTTTAAACAAACAAACAAAAAAAGAATTCTTATCTTCCACTGTCAACAGCACATGGTCAAGGGAATAGCAGAAAAAAGAATGACGCATAGACACGCTGACCGACTGGCCAGAGGGACAATAGAAGAGAAAAGGGACAGGACATTCCTTCCTAATGAACTCGGCCCGACCGGCCAATGTCTGTACACATATTGGCAAAAACAGGTTGGCAAAGCTTATATTTCATATTTTTTAATGTTTTAGAGCATTAGCGATATAATTTTGTTTTTATTTAGTGAAAAATATAATCAAAATGTCTAATTCGTAATAATTGAAAAATGAAATTCAAAAATCAAATATGATAACCTAACCTACAACTGTCATTTCATTTGTTAGTATATTTATTATTTTCTTTAATTAATTAATATCAGATAATTAAATTCAGTTTGATTTTATTTATTTTTTTGTTTCTGATAAGGAACTAAACATATGGAAAATTCATTTTAAAATATATATGGCCTGAAAAGTGGAATTAAATGATTTATGTCGTTTGGGACCCTTACTTTATTTCAATGTTAATTTATTGTATTATCAACGACCAATATTATTAGATTTCAATAAAATCCTGAAAATTTATATTTTATTAACCTATACGTCTCCATCTGCAACTTAAAGCATAAAAATTCTCCATTTGTGTAACAATTATAATTGAAATCTCCATTAATTTCTATTCTTTCTAAAATATGCAAAAAAAAAAATAATTTATTTCATTTGGTTTGGCTATCAATAAATAGGGAGGGGATCTAAATGGCCATTTGGCTTCAATTGCTGAAAAACAAATTAATTATGATTAATAATTAATTATTGTTTTTTTTTTTTTAATTATTTATTTAACATTTAAAATTAAATTTAAATTTAATGTTGCAAGAATTTTATTTTTTAAATGAATTCAAGAGATGTCCAAAGTTTAAGAGAAATTTGAGGAATATAAAATTGTCTATAAAATAAATTATATAATTTAATTAAAATAATTTAATAAAAGTTTATAAAACAATAAGTCTCAAATACAAAGAATATGCATTGTTAAGAAAAAATTAAAAAAGATGTAGAATATATATAAATATATATATATTTAAGGGCAAAAGTAAACAAAATAGATTGAATTCCAGCTCACAGGTTGGACAACTCTCGTTCATTTTATTTAGTGTATTTGAATACATGTTTTATTTTTGAAATCATCATTAATTAATCTCATCAAAAGTACGTGAGATATTTGTATTTAGATAATAAAACAAAGAGTCATTTCAATCAAACACACACACACACACGCACACACACGCGCGCATACTAATTTCACATCAAATTACACTAAAACAAGATGCAATTAACTTTATGTGCTAAATAAGGGGCATTTAAATGACTCCTATGGGCGTTGTCACGTGATTAAAAATTGAATTTGTTGTTCTTATTAAAATTTTAAACTAGAAAGTTTCTAATTTAACTTCACCTCCTTTTTATTTACTTATTTATTTCTAAGGGAATTTATAAACCAGGCTAATTTTTTTTTTTTTTTTTTTTTTGGAAAAAGAAAAAAGACACATAGAAATAGCGAAAAAAAAAACATTCTCTTCTAAATGATGCAAGCAAAAGCTCCGAATCTCTTGGGTCTTTCCCGCTCTCTTATCCCTAATTACGCCCTCCTTCCCCCCTCCTCAACTCCTTGAGCCCTGCACTAAAAAAAATACAGCAAGAGTGCAATGCAAAGCGAATTTGCAAATTTAAATTCATTTCTTTCTTTATTTTATTTAATTATTTAAACTAAAACATTCAAAAATATTTAGAAAAAAAAATCAAGGGGATGAATGTATTTGACGATACCTTTAAATTTAGTTATTTAATTAATTCAATCACGTTTTTTATAATTAAATAAAAAATAATAATACTTTTTAGGTCCGGTTGCTGCACTTATAGTCAACTAGCAAACTTATCCGACAGATAGTAAATCATCGATATAGTAAACAAGACACCCTAAAAAAAATGAGTTTTTCACATATTTTCACAACTTAATAAAAGCATCATTAAAAATTAAAAGAATTATTTAATTTTATAACAAAAATGTAAAAATTTATAAAAAAGTAAATAAACAAGACTTGTGTTTCTAATTTCACCCTCTATACCGAACTTTGGACTTGGCTAAGTTAACTATCAACGACCTGGGCTCTTATTTAATCATATGATTAGCTAAACTAGATGTGAAAAGACAAGTTGTTGAGTTATGTGATTGTTTGTCACTGATATTGGATTTTCATTTATTCTCTCTAATCGGCTCTGAAGAAGACTAAGACAAGAGGCCGAAACGTCAGCATGGCACGGCTTTAATAAAATAAATAATAATGCTGCCGAAAGTTTTGAAATTTTTTTGGCCACACCAATTACTAAAATGTCATAACTCTGATGATGTTATAATTAAATAACAAAATGTACAACATCGTCATATACATTCATTTATTGACTCGAGACGCCAATTGGAGTCCGTCATCAAATCTTGGAGGGGGGAGTGGGAGGAAAAAAAAACATTTAAAAAAATTGATTATCTTTTTAATTCCATCACATGTCAAAAAGAGCAAAAAAAAAAAATTAAATTAATCTCGTTATAGCCATTAAGACGCAATGTGAGTCCATCGCCAGTTAGCGGGTGGCCACACCAATTTTATTTCATACTTCTGACATGTGTTGAATATATAAAATGATAATTTTTTGAACATCAAAAAATAAAAATAAAAAAATTTTTTTGTTCATTCCATTCTAACAAATTCTTTTGTTGTTGTTGTTGTTGTACGATACCCCAAAATAAACCCCAAATACCTGGAGCCGTGCCTGGAAACAAAACCATAAAATTCTTTTAATATGAGCGTTGAGTGACAGTCACAAGAATAAGCTAAGAGCTAAATCTTTTTAGACACCTCAAATAAATAAACAACACAAAGCTTCTTTCAAAACGTTGTCTTTTAGAGTTTTTCAGGCTCTGCTTATGAAGATGAATAAAAACAAACAAAAAAACAAAGAATGTGAGATGAAATACCTGGTAAAAACTCTCTGCTTTGGATTAACAATTCACTTAATTAATTGAATATTGTCGAATTCTAACCTGAGACGGGGACATCAAATAAAAACTTCTATCTTCTTTGCACGGGCTGCATCCCGGAACCGGACTAAATCAACTATAAATATAAAAAAATGTGATTTTGTAAAGAAAAATTTCCCCTCTCTAATCTGGCATAGGAATGAGTGTGACATGTCTGGCTAATCTCAACTGTTGAGTTAGCACTCAGCAAATGGAGAGCACCGAGGCGACAATTTTGGAAAAGTTTTTGGTTGGAACTCGATAATTGTATTGCACGTTTTATAATGTTAATAAAAATCTTTAATTATTTTGAATAATAAAATAATAATGGATATTAATAATTAGTAACTAATTATTACTAATTAATTTTTATTCATTGTTTATTTGTATTTCTAATTTAATGGCTATTGCCAATTTATGAAATTTATAATAACTAAAAGAGAATAAAATTTAAATAAAGATCCATTGAAGGTTCCACCCTCAGGTGGAACTCGTTGCTTCTTCTCCCTCCGTGGAAGGCATTTTGGTGAGAAAAATATTCAGCACACCCTTGGGTGAAACCAGCAGGGAGTCTTGATTCTATTTATTATAATTTAATAATTGTAAATTTAAGAGCAATGAAATAAGGTTCCGCTTCTGCATAAAACTATTAGTTTCGTAGACTTTTTTCTCTTGTTCAGTCTAATCAAGGGCGGATCCAGAGGTCTTTCTCGGGAGGGGCCCCTGGGGGTAATCTGGTGTGAGTGGTCGCACAGCACAAATTTTTTTCTTAGTTTCTGTAATTTAAAGGCGCATTCTGTACTTGTTTGCTAGAAAATAAATACAAATCAAATTTGTAAGTATTAATTTTTAAAATTTTACATGAAAAATGAATTTTTTTTTCGAAAAAAAGTATTTTTTTTTTTTAAATCTCAGGGGGGTAATTGCTCCCTTTACATCCCCCCCCCTCACTTGTATCCGCCCTTGAGTCTAATACAATTTTGCTACATGAAAAAGTTTATTAGCATTTTATTTGCATGCGCTCTCAGGGAATTATAAAAAATGCTAATAAACTTTTCATATAACAAAATTGTATCAGAGTGATGAAGAGGACAAAAGTTCTCGAACAAATCAATTAATAAAATTGATATTATACCTTTTTTCATTGCTTTTAAAATTTCAATTAAGAAAATTCTGCTAATCTCGGCAAAAAAAAAAAACCTTACAAATTAATTGCCAATTAGTCTAAATTGGCATTAAATTATAAACACAAATAAACAATGAATTAATAAAAATTAATTAGTAATTATTAATATCCATTATTCTATTATTATTATTAACAATTAAAGATTTTTATTGTAAAAAAATGCAATATAATTATCGAGTTTAAACCAAAGATTCTTCCAAAATTTTCACCTCTTATTATCTAATGAGTGTTCCTCATTTGCTGAGCGCTAAATCATCAGTTGAGTGCACTTAACTCGCCCAATGAATTGGTGGCTGGCTAAGAGTTTATGGCACACAATTAGAGCGCATAGTTATTTAAAAAAAAGCCCCAGGAGAAGATCAATCTACGTAGAAAGGGATCCAGTAGAAAGACTCTGGGCTTGAACTCGAGTCTAAACGTCGCCTTGCCCCTAAATGACGTCACCTGGGGAATTTGAATAAATAAATAAATAGAGCACTCTTGAATTAATAGTATTTATTTATTTGAAGTCAATATATTTATATATATATGTTATGTATATATACAAAAGTTAGAAAAACAATTAATCATTTTACATATTTATTTATTTATTTTTTTGTTCATCATCATCATAAATATATAATATATGTATATATTTTTACATATCATATAATATAAGAGAATAATTTTAACATGAAACAAGAAATATATTTCAAAGTGTTCTAAAGAGATTTGTTTGTTTATAATAAGAAGAGAATTAGCGTCTTTTTTTTTCTTTTTTGTGCTTTTTGGAATGTGTGTTTGTGTTTGTTGTGTTGGTGTAGCAAAAAATCTTTTTTTTTTTTTTTTTGCAAATTCACACATAAAATTGTTTTTTTTTTTGTTTTCTTGCGAGGCTAATTTTTCTTTTTTATTGGCTATTTATTGGCAAATATCAAATTTTAATATTATTTAGAGATGAAACAAGAAATTTTTGTTTTTGTTTGAGTCCCGCATTACTTTGACAAACCATAGGGGTGAAAAATCTATTAGATCACAAAATAAAATTTCTATTTTGTTGAAAGGGAAATTTAATAATTTGTGGCCTGCGTCCTGTAGTATCCTAAGGAGGAGGGACTCCTGGATATTTATCTGCTTATTAAAAATACACTCCCGTCAAAAATAGTGGAACACTTTGATTCTTCTTAAAAACACCTGCTCTAATCTATCTTAATGATACTGTAATTTAGTAAATATTTAATATGAAAATATCTTAAACATTTCTAAGTAAATTTAACACAAATTCATAACATTTTAATAAATAATTACAATTTAAATAAAACAGTGTCGATTTTCAATTTCACGGACAAAATCAACATAATCTCAATATGTTTTGTTCAAGGGCGGATCGAGAGGTGTTTCTCGGGGGGGAGTGGTAATCTCAAAAATTTTGCTGCGAAAAAATTTTTTTTCCGGACACAAACTTTTTTGCCCCCCCAACATTCCCTCTTTTTGCGGAACCAAAAATATTTTATTTTTTTTTAGAGACGCAAAATTTTTGCCACTCGCGAAACCAAACATTTTTTCATGTGCCGCCCCGAGGAACATTCTCTCTTTCGCGGAACCGAAATTTTTTTCCTGTTCGTAAACAAAATTTTCCCCCATCCGTAAAAATTTGATTTGTATTTAATACAAATCGAATTTATTTATTTATTTATTAATCTGCTTTTAGGAGCTAATGCTCAATACAGGAAAATCGAATGTTTAAATATTAATTTTTAAAATTTTACATTAAAAATAAATTAAAAAAAAAAAGTATTTTTTCACAGTCTCGGGGGGGGGGGGTGGAATTGCCCCTTTACCCCTCCCCTTGTATCCGCCCTTGGTTTTGTTGGATATTAATTCAAAATTTTGTTTTTATAAGAATTTCTAATAAAATAGATCAGTGGCGTAGCGAGCTTAACTCGCGCCCGGGGTGCAATAACTATTTAGCGCCCCTCCCTCCCATTCGAAAACCATGTAATATTACTGTATATATGTAAAATATACTCGCAAATTAATTAATAAATAAAGATTATTGTAGGCTTCAGCTAGGCTTTAAATTTGAGACAAAATTATCAAGTAATTTGTTGTTTTTGCGGACCACTTGGCGCCCCTTTGTGAGTAGCCCCGGAGCATCATGCCCCCTTGCCTCATCTCCCTCACTACGGCACTGAAATAGACAGAGAAAACTGAAATGGAAAGATTAAATTTAAAATTTTAGAAATTTGGCGACATTTTTGTTTAAATTGTAATTATTTATTAAAATGATATGTATTTGTGTTAAATTTACTTAGAAATGTAAAAGATATTTCATATTAAATGTTTAATAAATTACAGTTTCATTAAGATAGATTAGAGCAGGTGTTTTTAAGAAGTTGCACTATTTTTGACGCGCAGTGTATTTTTGTATATTACCAGACCTTATTAGCTCGTTAAAAAAAAAGCGAGGAATTTTTGTTCGTTGTCTATTTTTCACTTTAGAGACCCTTCTCAATTTTTTTTTTTAAGGTCTTTTTCGGCATCGGAGGCCATTTAGACCCCGTCTCTATTTATTATAAAAGCTCTCAATCAATCTTTTTTTTTCTTATATAGAGTAAGGTGGGGCAAAAGTCCGCACGGGGCAAAAGTCCGAATCCTCATTTTAAAATCCCCGCTAGACTTGGCGTTGTTCTAAACAACTTTGTTAGGTTGCTAACAACAAGAATAGATGATGATTCGAAATTCAATAACGTGTTTGAAGCCGATTGTTAACAATGAGCAAATTTATGTTTTTGTCACCTTCCATCTAATATTTATGGAAATTCTCATGGTTGCAACATGTACCAGCATGCACTTTTCTAACTGTCTAATGTCTTTGATTGCAAGCTGATAACCCTAAATAAATATTTTAAAAACCTTTTTTCTTCTCTACAGTTAACAATAAAAATTTTGTAACACTTCGATGAAAATAGCTAAATGGGGCAAAAAGTCCGCGGCCTCGATCGGGGCAAAAGGCCCAATGGATCTCCAATGGAACAAATGTCACCCAATGGTATTTGAGTTTCTAATACCCCTACCTAGTATTTTCTGAGTTTCTAATACCCCTGCCTAGCAGTTTCTCGGATTAATGAGCCTAGGGAAACGACCACGACCCGAAATGTTTATGCAGATTATGAACTTCAATCTTACTGGGGACTAATTGTTAGAAGGCCTATTGTGTATTTCTAATAAATAAAATGAATACATAAAACATACCTATACCTAATGTATTTCTTATTAAGTCTTTTTTATACCCTGGTTCGAGAGATTGTTCTCTGCAGGGGCAATTATTTGCACCTAAGGACTTTTGTTTAGCTAGTGCGGACTTTTACCCCCTCGGTGGGGCAAAAGTCCGCAAATGAAAATTTTTGTTTAAATACCTCTCCTACTCTTATGCTACCGAATTGGAAACCAAAAAAATTATGTAAGATAGCCAATTAACCAGGCTTTCAGGGATGTTCCTATTTTTATTGTATCTTTCATAGGAAGGTCAAAAAAATTCCCAAAGAAAAACTGTGGACTTTTGCCCCACCTTACTCTATATAATATGTTTAATGGAAACGAATTGGTGCTCCAGAGGCTTGGCAAAAATTGATGGCAAACCGTATGTGACTTGAGCCGCCATTTTTTTAATAGAAACGAAAGAGAAGAAGAAAGCCCCGCCTTTGGAGCAATATGGAAAGGGAGTCCCGCCTACCTAATCAAAAAATAAGAAAGAAGGAGGAGTTTCTTTTTATCTTGGATCCTTACTACTGGTTGCCTAACTCCCAGGCCTTTTCAAATCTATATACGGGTATCGAATAAATAAAAGAAATAAAAAAAAAAAAATGAAATTTACGAGGGTTGTTCAATAAGTCCTAAGAAAATCCACAAGATTGCGCTCATCGTTTGTTTTTATTAAGCATCATTACACACTAGACAGGTGACAAAATCTCAGTTATATCCACCACATAGTGTCATTTTTATTGACGATTGATGTGAGAAACTTTTGTTTATTTTAGAAAATGAAAGTTCTTCCGACCTAACTAATCACATCGTGTACCTACGTGGATTAAAATTAAATATACAAATTAAACACTAGGTTATTTGTTTCAAAGGTTTTACTAATTAAAAATTAACACGTATTTCGGCAATTTCTTGTCATCATCAGATGTGATTACATTCTAATACATGAAAGTAGATACAGCATATACTATATATATATATGCTGTATCTACTTTCATGTATTAGAATGTAATCACATCTGATGATGACAAGAAATTGTCGAAATACGTATTAAGTGTTAATTTTTAATTAATAAAACCTTTGAAACAAATAACCTAGTGTTTAATTTGTATATTTAATTTTAATTTACAAAATGTTTCAACGAGAACCAACGGTCGAAAGTTTAAATCTTATACCTACGTGGATACGAGTATTTTTGACCGATACCTACTTACTACTCGATTCCAAAAGTACTTGGTATCGAGTAAGTACTCGTATCGTTTCATACCTAACTGTATGAGGTAGGCTTAAAGAAGAAGCAATTTTATTTACTCTCATCAAATATAATTCCAATAACTTCTCAATTTTAATTGATAAACAAAAATAAAATAATAGTGCAGTATGTCAGTATATATATTAATATAAATAGTCAAATGTGTGAAATTCTTTAGAGTTTTTCACTCTGACAAGCTTAAATTCCAAATTTCATAAAATTTGGACTAGTGGAGGCCATTCATTCCAAAATAGGCTAGCTAGCCCGAGCTCATTTTGAGTCATCAGCGAGCTATTGCCTATGCATACTGCATGTTCGAATAGCCACATCCTTAAAAAATTCGGCACTTCCCCAAAATTTTCTCGTATATACTTTTGGAATGACGTCTGTGTGTGTATGTATGAATACGATTGCTTAAAAACCAAAGCAGCCAGATTGATATATACGTATTTCTGTTTTCTGTACATTAAAATTGTAGATTTCTATCAACTTTTGGAGTCAAACCTAACAAATGAAATAACTAGTGATGAGAAGTGGCATTGTAGACTTGGAATTGGGTATAGGAGACTTTACAGCCTAGGAATTAAATAAAAAAAAACTTTTATTTAATTAATTAATCGTCAACGTTTCGGTCGCAAGTCACGACCTTCCTCAGGACGATTAATTGTTGTAAGTAAAAATTATTTAGAATATGTGAGATTTCACTAAGTTGTAAATGAAAGAAATATTGAATTTCTAACTCGATATTTTTCGGGCTATTAACCCATCTTCAGGAGTGCATACATGTGACTCACAACAATTGTTGTATTCTAACAATTAATCGTCCTGAGGAAGGCCGTGACTTGCGACCGAAACGTTGCGATTAATTAATTAAATAAAAGATTTTTTATTTATTTAATTCCTTTGGCTGCAAAATCTCCTATACCCAATTCTAATAAATTTTTTCCAAAATTTTTAAATTATCAATTTTTTTTTATATTATAATAAATTACTCTATTTTAAGGAATTTTTATTCTTTGAGTTTTTGAAATAATCAACGAAGAAAAAGACTTTTGGTTAATTTTGAAAAATAAAATCAAAACAAAATCCTACAAGGGCCAAAAAAATGAATTTGTGATTATGAGTACAATTTTTCGGTTGGGACCGAGTACAATCACCATACAGTCCTTGTTCCATATCCTCTTTAAAGGATGCAATTTCCCTATAGATTTTTCAAATATTGGAATATAAAAATCCCAAGGGAAATCTCTCAAAGAACAAAATCTTTTCTTGTTTCATCCTTTGAAGCAAAAATGCAATTAATATTACAAAGATTCCAATTTAATTGCAAACTCGGGAAGGAATCTTTTTTTTTTTTTTTTAACTTACTTAATTTAAGAGATATCACTTCATTTTTTTTTTTTTTCTTTCTTTCTTTTAGAATATAAAAATATCATCATATATGTGTGTGTGTATATTTTATTTACCACCAGATTTTATTTTTTTTTTATTTTTTTTGTTTTGTTTTTTTTTTTCTTTTCTTTTATTTTTAAGAAGATATGTGAACGGAAGGGGCAGGATAAGTGCATTTTTTTAAGCGCTTTTATTTTTGTAAATGGCCAAGTGCTTTTATTCAAAGGAGGGCAGACAGTTTTTTCTTTTTTTTTTCTTATAAAGTAGTGATGCAGCCGACAGAGAAGTTGGTTGAAAAAGACAAATGTGATCTAATGTGTCCACCATTAATTTTACCATGCCCCCCAGCCAAATTCTCTAGTTAAGGCCCATGGTGAACATCAAAATCGGAAATTTTTATAAATTGGGAAAGGGTGGTCCTGAGTACAGAAAAATTCTCACTATTTTCGTACAAAAAAAAAAACTTTTAGTTGATCCAAGATTCAGAATTAAAAAATTAGATTCTTGTGCTAGGGGTCGGGGAAGAAAAATTAATTTCTACAATTGAAATAAATAGAGAGACAGAGCAAAAAACTCGAAACAAACATGGAATGAATCCTAAATAAACTTCGTATCACAACTGTTATTTATAAAAACAATAATTTTAAGATATTGGGACGATTAATGGAGAAAATAAGCCAGCGATTGCTTTCCCACAATATATTTTGCACTTAACGTAATCTATCTTCAATGTATCAAATTATTAATGTTGATGCAAATGCATGTTTGTATATATAAACTGACTGAATACGTTCCTGAAACTTTGCAGTTATCCATTTCATGAGTATTCGATTCAAAATACCCCTCTTTTTTTCCGCCAAAACAATCTTTTTCAACATTAAAAAAAGCATGTTTTGAATATTTTATTGTAGTTACTTTTAAAGTCAAATTTATGTGACAAAAAATTAAAAAAATTATTTTTAATATTTTCAAACTTGAGGCCCAATACACACACGGAGCAACTAAAAAAAAAAAAAAAAAAAAAACTCGTTGCAGACGCAAATCGCCAACTAGTCGCGTTGCAAACTGATATTGCACACGAGGCAACTCAAGTGGCACCCAAAATGGCAAAAGTTTTCAATCAGCTGTTTGTTCAGCTTACTCAATAAAGATATTTTTGGCTTTATTTAAGTAATAATAATACAAAATAATAATATTGAGATAACTAATCTAATATTTTTGATTAAAAAAATGGAGGAAATATATGTAAAGTCAAGACAAATGGATATCAAATTTTTTTTTTTTTTTTTTTTAACACTCACACTTTATTTTCATTCACACTCAGACACACATTCACACAGTTTTTTCTGCAACACAGGCCATATAAGACTTTTACTATGTCCGTGATTAATATACATATTGGGGGTCCAGGCAAGGGCGTACCCAGGATCAAATCTAGGGAGGGGGGGGCAGATCATGGTCGCCCAGATTGTGACATAGGTTTTTTTTATATAGTGGGGAAAAGTCTTCGAATAAAAGGCATAAAAACCCTTGAGTCCTAACAAAAACAATCATTCCCCGTCGCCATCGCCCAACCTAATTTTGTTTCGTTTCATCAATTTTAATTTTTTTTTTCCTTGCTTCTAGGGGGAAGGGGGCAGCTGCCCCTCCTGCTCCTTGATGGGTACGCCCATGGGTCCAGGTATTCTTATTTAAGCCATTTGGATACCAAATCATCGGGGTCCGAACCCGCGACTTTTGGTATACGAGGTTAGCACGCCTAACCTCTACACCAAGCCCCGAGGGCTATAAAACATTTAAAAAATAAATTTTCTTTTACCGCCAGTTCGATTAGAGTTTGCAACGCAAATTGCTTTCTTGCCGACACGTTCAGTTGCGTTGCAAACTTTAGGAACGCGTTTCTAATGAGTTGCACCATGTGTGTGTTCCATTCAAATCACACACAATCAAACTCAAAACAAACTAGTTGGCGATTGAGTTGCTCCATGTTTATTGGGCCTTACAGAGTGGAAATGTAAAAGGTCAACATTCTAACCTCAATTTGTCCCGGATTTCTTCTTTCAAGTCTGCGCCTGTCACTTCAAAGATCAGTTTCTGCGTTCAAGAACGTCTTCTCAGATAAACGCGTGTGAAGAAAATTTAGAGAATTTAGAGGTGATTGTTCACGTGATGCAATTCGAAATAAATCATTTTACTGTGGAAAGCCAAACGCTGGTATTAACAATAATTATAATAAATACATCATTTCATTTTTCTCTTTATCATTCTCTCAAATTAAAATGAACATCATCCCATGGCGCTGGATGATTGATTTGCTTTGAAATGACGATGATCAATAAATAATAATGATGCTGGTGATTATAATAGAGTGAGTGTAAAGGATTAAATTTCCTCTCTGTCGGCTACAAGATAAAATACAAATTAAGCCTCTCTAAAATGCTAATGAGAAATTTTGATAATATTCCCGTCTTTATTCAATTCAGTGAGCAAAACAAACTAGAAACATTTTGGTTGTTAAATAATTATTCTTTTCTAATAATATATTAGAGATTTTCAATATTTATATAGAAAGTTTGATTATTTTTTAAATGAGAGATTTAATTAGTTAAATATTATTATTATTAATAATTATTAATTATTAATTATTATTAATTATTATTTTTATTTATTATATTATTTTTTAATTATTAATTATTATTAATTATTAATTTTATTAATTATTAATTATTATTAATTATTAATAATTATTAATTATTAAAATTAATTAGCTTTAAACAAGAAAGCGAGAACTCAATGCTTTCCTATTAAAAGCCGGTTGTTTCAGTTCTAGTCAACTAGCAAATTTATCCGGCAGATAGCAAATCATCGATATAGTAAACAAGAATACGCTTAACTTTAAAGTTAAAAAAATGAATTTCTTCACATATAATTAATTATCTGAGATATAAGAAAAATTTTGTGTGAAGTTAGCAACATTTATAAAAATTAATTTTTTAACAAAAAATTAAAATTTTCTAAAAAATAAGGCTTGTGTTGCTAATTTCACCCCTTTATTAAGCCCTTGGACCTTAACTAACTCTTATTTAACCATATTATTAGCTTAAATAGATGTGAAAATATTGGAAAGTCATAGTCAACTAGATTATCAGAGAGATAGCTACTTGATTAGAAATGAAGCAACCGAACCTTAGGCTTTTTCCTGGACTCCATAATAATAGTTAATTATTTCAGAGTTATAAAAGAATATTACCAACAGTTTAATTCCAATTATTTTGTCATTTAATTAGTCGTACGTCATAATCTAGGCTTATCAAAGATGGCTTGCCATTTATTTATTTTTTTTTTTGTTGATCAAAAATGAAAAAATAATAATGTTAATTATTGTTTCTATTTATAGCCCACTAATCTTTTTTTTTTGTAACGTGAGGGCTTGTCAAAAAGCCTATTCCTAATAAATAAATGAAAAAAAATTATCGTTTCATTAAAAACATTTTCATAACCCCTTTGAAATTTTAATTTAATATTCATTTAAATAAATAAAATGAATATAGAAAATAATTAAATCTAAATGATGTAGAATATATATAACAATGGCTGTCGCTAACAAGATTAAGATTTCTATTTGTTTCACAATTAATCAGATTTCTGCTTATTTTATTTTAAATAATTAAAAATATAAATTTATTTCATTCTAATAATAATCATTATTAATTTCATTATAAAAAAATTTTTACTGCAATTGTTGCCAATAATTGATTAATTTTAAATTAAATTTTAGGTTAATATTCATTCAAAAAATAGAAAATACAATAATTAAAAATTATTTCAAAGATTAATAAAAAAAAAAAACAATGATATCAACCTTTGATGATTAAATTTTCTAATATTAAAATAATATGAGAAGTGAAATCAATCTGAAGAATACGCATTTAAAATGTTATTCAGAATATAGAAAAAGCAGATACAACGAACGCCATTGCCTTGAAAATATTCTCAAAATTTCTCATTTTTTAAAAAATAATCATCAATAAAAATGGAATTGCCATCTTATAACATTATTTTTTTTAATCTCAGTCTTTCTGTATAAGCCAAAAAATGATTTTTTAATATATATACTGTATATATATCTATAATATATAATTAATATAAGTTTATTCATTTATTTATTTATTTATTTATTTTATAGAGTTAAATGCTAAAGAGATCGAAATTTGCTAGTAAAAGTAGGTTTGAAGCAAATTTTAAATTTGAATTTGCTTTTTGTTTATTTATTTTTTGTGTTTAGTGTGTGTTTGTGTGTATGAAAGATCAAAAAAGATTTTTGTATTTTGTTTTTAAATTGTCCTTCCCTAACAATAAGAATAAAAATCATTATTATTTTATTAGAAGAGAAAATTTTCAAAATTTCATTTTATATAATAATATATGTATGTATATATACAGTTTTTTTTTTATATATACAAATAGATAATACAATATTTTGTATATTTTTTATTTTTTATAAATTAATTGACCTAATTGCCTCTAAAATTAATTTTCTAAATAAAGTGAAAATCTTTTCTTTTTTCAAGAGTGGCAATACTGCGTTCACCCATATAAACAAATGGGCAATTGTTTTTAGTTTCATCAAGTTGGTTTGCTGTTTTTTTAAAAATTGAAAAAGAATAACCAAACATTTTTGGTATTGTTGTCAATAATATCAATCAGCAACAATTAGATTTTAAAATTCGGGGTAAATTTTAGATTCAGAATTGGAAATAAGAAATATATATATATATATATATGCTCTACATCTCTTGCTCCTTTGCAAGAAAGAATGAAAGAGGTTAACTCATACTATATAGTATGAGTTAATCTCTTTCATTCTTTGAAAATATATATTTTCATTGGCCAATTAAGATTTAAAAATAATCAAATTTCATAATTATTATTATTCTTTAAATAATTCATTAAATTAATATACAACCATTAGAAGAGATCATAATCTCGGCGGATTTGTTTTATCATTAAAAAAATACCTTATTGTTGTCAATAATGATACATTATTGATAAATTTTAATTGAAATTTATTGAAAATATTCATTTATTAATTAAAATGAATATGAAAAATAATTAAGTAATGTTTGTAAGAGATGTAGAATATATCAACACAATGTGACCAACTGTTAATGAAGAAAAATTCCTAGATGGAGATTTTTTTTTTTATTGATTATTCAGGCTATATTCAAATAGAGATTAAATAGAAAATTGAAGATATTGAAATATAACATTCAAATCGGTTTGGTGAATCATGTATTACGACATTAATCAATCAATCATCGCTTGAAAACTAAAAAAAAATTTCCATCTTTAATTAGAAGTGAAAAAGGTTAGTGAATTTTGTTTCCCTTTAAATCCAATTTTCTCTAACAACAGAAAGCCAACTTGAAAAAAATTAATTAATTTCCCATCTGTTTCTTATACTCATTTGCCTATTGATTGTTATTTATCACCATTTTTTTTTTCCTAAAGCAAATTTTTTTTTTTTTTTATTTACAACAAACAAATGCCACTCAACAAAGCCATTGTACTTTTTTTTTTATTTTGTTTTTATTTCATTTGTAAAATATGAAATCCAAATAGAAAATTCTTTAATAGAATAGAATATATATTATATAGAATATGTTTTATATATATATTATATTGAAGCTTACAGCAACACTATTTAATTATTTATTTTAAATGAAATGGTGATTTGATTAAAAAAATTATTGTAAAAAATCTCAAAAAACAAATTGTTTTTTTATTTTATTTTATTTTTATTTTTTTATTTTTTTGTGCACAAGGAATGATTTGTCTCAAACTCTCACTTCTCTTTTTTTTAATCATTTATTTATTTATTAAAAAAAAAAACTAATTAAATGTGTGTGTGTGTGTGTGTGTCCAAATAAAAGCAGAGAGATATTTTTAATAAATATATTGAAAGAATGGTCATTTAATAAAACATAACCTAAAAGTGAAGCCATTTTTCAATATGGCGTTTGATGAAACATAACCTAAAAGTGAAGCGGCCATTTTTCAATATGACGTCAATTAATAAAACATAACCTAAAAGTGAAGCGGCCATTTTTCAATATGGCGTCAATTAATAAAACATAACCTAAAAGTGAAGCGGACATTTTTCAATATGGCGTCAATTGATTAAAAATGTTCTAAACAAGTTGACATCGGAATATTTAGATAAATAAATAAATAAATTATATAACCGAATTTAGCGGACCTGTAGATACAAGTGAATTTTTTCATAATAGTCTTTTATTTTCTTTATTTTTTTTTACAAGCGAACTTGAAAATTTCTTGAATAAATGACCTGAAGATGCCAACTTTCTAAAAAAAAAAAAAAAATGAAAATAAAGAAATCTAAGCAAAAATCTTCGTTGCAAGTAGGTAGTCCACCTATATACCTAACTCCTTTATGACGTTACATTTTTTCATATTTTATATTTCACTGACGCAAATACTTTCATTAATTTTTATTTAAAAAAAAAAAGGATTATTATCATAACCGATAAATAGAAACTGACAGAATCCTCTTTGTTTTTCAATAATTAAATTCAATAAAGGTTTTTTTCTCTTTTCACTTGGACACACACCCACACACATATATATACACTCATACTATTAAAAACAAAAACAAAATTGTTGCCAATTGAATCCTATAATCCTTTTTCAAATATCAGAGAGGAAATGTTTTTTTTCTTTTTTTATTCAAACTTTTCACCATTTGTTAGAAAGGCATTGTGACGTAATATAGGCGTATTTTAGATTATTAAATTATTTAAAGTTTACTTAAAAAAAATATTTATTATCTTTTTTCAAATGCAAATAAGAATATTGACTTATATTTGAATTTTACTCTTTCTAACAAATAGCCAGCGTATTATAAGATTCAATTCCAACATTTTTCTATACGTCTATAATAAACATATTTTGTTAATCATTGTTATTTGTTTAGAATAATTTAATAATGATAGTATTTTTGTTGTTGTTGTTGTTGTTTGGAAGCCACTGTAAAAAAGAGCACTGAAGCTGCTTTCTGAATAACTACAAAAAACACTACAAATATCTTTTTATAATACATAATAAATATTTTCAAAGAGAGAAGATGACTTTTTTTTTATTTTCTTTTCGAAGCGTGTGCAGCGCGCATTTTTTTTTTTTCGTATTTAGGAAAACAACGAACAAACGACTGACTAAATCGGAATATTTATAATCTACAGGAATTAGAGGCAAATGATAGAGTGGACCGACCGACCAGTTGTGCTGTTTGTGTTTGGCCACTTGTGTGAAATGCATGTCTCTGCTTTTGGCATCTCTCTCTATCACGGAGGCTGTTAATTATTAATCTATCTATCAGAACAAGAGATGAATGGATCAATGAAAAAACGCTATAGAATAATATTAATAACATATGAGAATGAAATTTTATAATCCGTGCTGGATTTTAGATTAAGAATTGAAAATTTTAATAAGAAAAAATGTATATATATATATATATACGCTCTACATCCCTTGCTTCCTTTGCAAGAAAGAAATCAAGAGGTTAACTCATTCTCTATTTTCATTGGCCAATTAAGATTTAAAAATAATAAAATTTCATAATTATTATTGTTCTTTAAATAATTGATTAAATTTGCATAAAATTAAAATAAACTATCAAACCAAAAGAAATCGAGATTATGACAATAGGCAAATTATTATATTATATAAAGGCGATTTCATCTTGTCGGCTAACGTCACATCAGGATTGTTAAAAATTATTTCCCTGCCTCCTCTAACCACTCTAACAACTAAAGGAGGCAGTGAAATCATTTTTTAACAACCCTGATGTGACGCTAGTCGACAAGATGAAATTAAAATAATTTGGCCTGACAGAAGTCTTATTTTTTTTATCATTTCATCTTCTATTTATATTACGACCTCCCTTTTTAGATCTTAAGGGTGGTACTCCTAGGAACGAAACCAATTCTGATAGTCGATCAAATTAAGATGGAAATAAAAAGGAATATTTTTTTTTTTTTATTATTAAGTTTGCCCGCCTGGAAAAGAAGATATTTTGGAGTTTCTAAATTTTAATTGTCAAAATAAAGTCTTATTTAATTATTTATTTCAAATTTTAATTATGCATAAAAAAATATTCCTCTTCATTTCTATATAAGAAAGAAAGAGGGAGAAAGAGGCATCCCTTCTCTTTTCAATCTCTAATTAAGAATTAAATTAAATCTCATAATTATTTTTCTTTAAATAATTTTATAAAATAAATTTTAATTAATTTCAATTTTAATTAAGAGAGAGATTTCTCTAAAATGGAGTTTTTTTTTTCTATGTGGGGAATTTAGATTTCGTTGTCTCGATTTTTTGCCTCTAATTTTGTAGATTAGAAGGAATATTAAGAATAAGAATAATAGAAAATCTACATGTTAAACAGAAAGTTTTTTTTATATCCTGGAAGTCTTCATGGCTGCCAGTGCCCGATATTCATCAGGCGGGGGAAAGGGGTCGTAATCGTCGACCCCCGCCTCCCCTCAAATCGCCTTTCGATTGCCCAGCGGCGGATAGAATCGCAACAATTCCTGTGTCTCGCACGGGGACGTCGGCGACCCCGTGGTCGAGAGTGAGATCTCATCGCGACTCAACGTCTCCTTACTCTCGCACTCCTCGACGATTTTCTCTAAATGGACGGCGCCGGTGGCCGAGGCTGGATTGTTGTTGTTACTAATCGGTGAATTCGGTAATGTGGGAACACCACCAGCATCGTCACTCGGACTCATGGGCAAATCGGGCGCTGGACCCGGACTTGCACGACGTTCATCCATGCGTCGTACCGAAGTCAGGCCGCCCGTCTCGACGTCACGTACCAGACGATGGCCGGACTTGGAACGGGTCAATTGCCTTTGGACATACTCGGACAAATCCTGGTCCTCTTGTCTACTAATAATACGATTCAACAAGAGAAGAAATGCGCCAATAAAAAGGGCAAAACTGCCGGTCATGACCAGCTCGTTGAACCAGCCTCCCCAGGAGGCGAGATCGCCGGGAAGGAGGCCGGCGACAAGAAGAAATGCCCCAAGCACCAGGAATACCACGCCGATGTGGAGCATTCCAATGCTTGTCTCGGGATTCAATGGAGGACGATTTCGACGTCCTCCGCCACGTGTGCCTCGATCTAAAGAACCCATCGAATTACGTGGCGAGGTCATATATGACTCGGTTGATTGTACACTGTAACGTCTCTCACGCGCCCGCTTCGCCTCATCGCGTCTTTTGCGCTGGCGTTTAATCGCCAACGCGGAATGGATCCCCACACTATGCATCCTGAAAATTCATTTTCATATTAGAACAATTGAATAAAAAAAGATATCGGTAGCAATCAGAGAACTTTAACGAACGGACGGCTTCTTTTTTGGTGAAGGACAGAGGTTTAATTTTAATACCTATAAAGAAAGCGAAATTAGCATATTTTAGATCCTCGGTGGGTTCTTCGTTTTTCACAAACCTTATTTCTCTAGGATTGGTAATACTGGTTTATTTATAAAGAGATTTATTAAAAAGGAATTATTTATTTATGTTTAATATTATTGATATATTAATGATTATAAAAACCAATTTGTAAGGAACAATTGAGTTTATATATATATGTATTTATATATGCTCTACATCTCTTCTTTTCATTGTCTAATTAAGAATTAAAATAATTAAATCTTATAATTATTATTCTTTTAAATTATTTTATAAATTAAATTTTAATTTATTGCATTAAAGTGAAGAAGAGGGTGTATATTATAGGGAAACTTAAATGAAGAAAGACTGTAAGCGCAGAATCAAAACAAGATTGGAGGAACATCAAAGAGCTCAAAAAACCTAAAAAAAAAAAAAAATCTGCAGTGTATTTACAGAAGGGAATTAATTGGTAAAGGAGGCCTTCGAATTAGAAAAACATGAACAGGGACAGAAGGTTTTTTGAATATGGAAGTCTCTTTAGAATTGTGCGAACTCAGGTCTATTCTCTAAGCAAAAACGTTAACTTATAACATCTGAAATTAGCGTTAATTCATTTTAACACCTCCTTGTCTCAAATTGCTATTCTGTAAGCAAAAGTTTAAAACCAAAGCGTTGAAATTTAGTCAAAAGGGATAAAAATTAATGTCATGCAGTGGCGTAGTGGGGGGGGGGGGGGGGGGGGAATTCCCCCCGGGGCCACCCCCCAAAGGGGAAAAAGGTTTAAAAAAAAAAATTATTTAATAATTTTTTTTTTTTTTTTTTTATTTTTTTTTAAAAAATATTTTTTAAATATTTTTATAGAAAAATATTAAAATTTTTTATTTTTTTATAAAATATTGGTGTTGTGGGGGGGGGGGGGGGGGGGGGGTGGGGGGGGGGGGGGGAGGCGCTCTCTCCCATGTCATGTCTATGGGGTGCCCTGTTTAATGCATAAAAATGGCGTCTTTGACCAAAAAGTAAGGTTATGATTTTGACAGCTTTGAAATAAAATTTTAATTTTAAATAGAGATGGGATCTAAATGGCCTTCTATGCCGTAAAAAAATATTAAAATAAACATATATAACGCCGTGTTTAATTAATCAAAATGGCGTTTTAACAAAAAAGTAAGGTTATGTATTGACAACATTGAGAAAAAGTAAGAAGTTGACGTCATTGTTAAATCTTGGTTTAGAGAATTTTTTAGCACTGTTATTACTTTACTTTTTAACACCCAATTTATGATGCTAAATTTTAAACTCTGTTTTTAAAGAATAGAGATGACTATCTGTTTGTAATAATTTAAAAAATGTGTATAGATAATTGGTAAAATGTTTATACATATGCGAATGATTATTTTTTTAAAATCATTAATGAAATTTAGAATTGTCATTGTTTGTTGTTAATTAAATATGTCATTTAGTAGTTTAATATTCAATTGTTAGTAACATGAAGTGAGCAATGAATATGATAGAAGTGAAGTTATATAAGCGAGGTGATGTAGCTGAATGTAAATAATACCTAACCCTCAATTATTGTTTATTATTCAAAGTGAATGAATCTACCTGATGAATTAACATTAAACAATGTGAATGTTAATTAAATTCATTAATTAATTGTTTGAGATGAAATTATTAATTAATATATGAAGTCATCAATCATGTAAACGAAGTGAAGTTGGCCACGAATCTAGGCGAGGTGATGTTAGCCACGCATGTAAATAATACATAACCCTCAATTAGTGTTTATTATTGAAAGTGAATGAATCTACCTGATTACCGCTGCAGAATTATCAGCAGTATTTTATTGTAATTAATTATTTGCTAAAAAAAAACAACGATTTAAGAAAAAAAAATCTTTTATTTCTAAAAACGCTAAATTTGTTCTTCACGCAATTTCATATACTGTATATTAAATTAAAATAAAAAACACTAGGTGATATGTTTCGAGGCTATAAATGTGTCATCTTCAGAAGACAAAATGTTAAATATGTCACTTCTTCTCTGATTATATTAATTTAAGTGGGTCAAAAGGGCGGCGTCGAAGCGATGCTAGTTAATTCCTAATTAGAACCTAGTTCATATTTCCAATTAGTGACAGATAATTGATTTATTCTTTGAATGTAATGACAGAATATAAAAGATGAAGAGAAGTCAATTAAAAAAAAAAAGAAGAAGAAGAAGAGAAAAAGGATCGTGTGAAAATGGCCATTACGTGACAGTTAGTAATTGGAGAAAGAGCGAGAAAGGGTTATTCGGGTCAATAAACATGAGCTTTAACACGATTTGTAGCAAAGAAACGAAAAAAAGAAGAAGAAAAAGTACAAGACCTAAAGGGCGTTGTTTTAAATTAAATAAAAACAAAACTTGAATATTGGTTAGGATTACTAAATCGGGGAAGGTTTGAATACTAGTATAGCACAGAGGGCGGACTTAGGGGTTAGGAGGACTCAAACGTACTTTAAACTATTATAAGGAATTTTTCAATGCTGTTTTTTTTTAAATGAATTAAATTCATAAGAGATTATTGGGACATCGAGCTATAATTTTTTTAATGACTTATTAAAAAATTATCGTAATTAATTTTTTGTTATCAAGCAAATACAAAAAAACAATCTGTCCCAATAATCTTTAATTTTTTTTTAATTTAAAAATGAATTTATTGTTATTATTAATCACATATTAATTAAGAAATTTTTAAAATAAGCTTAGATGATTTATTTAAAAATCAACTGTTAAATTAGTTCAGCATTCTTGCAATAGATGGCAGGCTAGTCTAACAGACGATATAGTATTAGCCTATATCTGGTAATATATAATAACATTTATAAAGTATTTATTGTTAAAAGATCAATGAATTCCCTAAATATATATTTATTTTTTTATTTCTGCGTTTCTTATTCAATCATCACCGCAGGCAGGCATTTCTATTCTTCAAAGAATACAAATGCTATTTTGCACTTTGGCCAAAATCTTGCTATGGAGGAGGGAGGGGGCTACTTACACAAACAAAAAACAACAAAATTTTAAACGAACGAGAGAACAAGAAAGAAGAAGAATATCATCAAAGTTGTTTAAGCATATTTATTTATTTATCCAGCTGAATTCCCTCTTGGCTCTGCGGTTGCCAAGGCAACGAGCCTTCTAATAAATATGCATGCCCTCCCCCGCAAAGGACCAGAGGGGGGGGGGGAGTTTATCCAATTATTTTGTCATTTAAGGAAATCTATTGATTGAAAATCTAAGCTAATTCCATTGCACACACACACACACAGGAATTTATTTAAAAGGCTTCTTTAAAATGTTCAGAAAAAATCTGCCGTGACAACTTTGTTGTGGCCCCCGAGTTTGGCGTAGTAGGTAGTAAAAATTATTACTTTTTCAATTAGTGAATTTTTCACAAATAAAAAAGTGAATTTTTAAAAAAATAATGATCAAAAAAAAGAAACGTTTAAGGTATCTGAAATAAAGGTGCGATGACACCGGGACCCCTAACTTGTGTTTACTGACTCGAGTTCTAGCCGCACCCACTTAAACTTGACTTACTCTTACTTCTCTGTTATTTGGTATATAAGTATGTCGCTGGTGTTAACAATGTTTTTTACTTGAATGTTACTATATTCCTTCCCAGCAATTTATTTCTAAATAAACTTAATAAAACTAATTATCGTTATATCAAGAAATATATTTACTAAATTTTAAGTAAAATTATTTCTTAATTGACTATTTAAAAAATAATATTTTATTAATTTAAAAAAATTTGGAATCTATTTGTTTTGACTTAACATATATTTCCTGCAATTTTTAACAAAAAATACAAGTTATCTCAATATTATTATTTATTTGTATTATTATTACTTAAATAAAGCCTTATATTGCCAAAAATGTCTTTATTAAGGAACCGATCAAACAGCTGGTCGGCCATGTTGGCTTCTCAGACAGCGGGAATTGAATGAACTACTTTTTGAATTAGTAAAAAATAACTAATCTAAAAGTAACCAATAAACTTACTAAATATATTAGTAGATTCTACTCAAAATGACTAAATTTGATGTAATTTTCTTACCTACTATTTGAATAAGTAAAAATTCTACTAATTCGTTTTTAAGAGAGTGAATGTGAGTGTGAATGAGAAAAAAGTGTAAATGTTTAAAAAAAAAAAAAAAAACTTTGTTGTGTTTGTGATCCTAATTGACACAGCAGTTTTTTTTGTGTCGAGATACGTATATTTAGTGCATTAGAAGGTGTAACAAGCAAAAAATTGAATATTTCATCCTATAAGATGAAGATTTAAAGAATCGCGAATCAGTAATAAAACTATAACTATTTTTAATCAGCTCTCCTGAAAATTTAGCCTAGTGAAGATTTGGTAACTTATTTGGACGTTAAGAGAGAGTAAAAAATGGTGACGTCACCGCTCTCCATGTTCTTCAATTTCTAAAATTTTTATTAACCTTTAATAGATCACTCCAAGTGTCAATTTCAAAATAATAATTTTATTTTTTAACCAAATACAAAGCTCAAAGAGCCAGGAATGAAATTAAATAATTAGTTTAAATAGTATCCAGTAGATGGCAGCAGCCGACATAAGGTGTTCCAGAGAGACTCACTTGTCGCTGCTTTAATATATAAAGTAGAGTCCTGTATATCACAGTATGTATGGCCATACGGAAACTTCATGTTAATGTGTAATTTTGAGCCAATTCAAATTTTCAATCTATCTCTATTGGATTTAAAAATTTTTCATTTAACTTTTATAACGATACCCGTTCAAAGTATCATGAAATCTTTTTAGAATATTATTTTAAATCCTGCATTAATATTAAATTATTTTAGAGGTTTCAATTTATAAATATTACTCATCTGCCGGGTTGCAAGAACGTATTTAACGGCTCGTTAAACGCTTTTTGTCGTTTAAACCTTCCGCTAAATAATTTTGGGTTGCAAGAACGTATTTAAAGGTGATTGGTTCGTAAAAGCTGTCTTTAAACTAAATGCTGAAATTCGGACCTTAAAACTATAAAGTATCCACTAACCTGATTTGTTTCATTGAAATAAATAAGAATTTGGTGACTATATTATCACGCGAGAGAGGTAGGATAGAAATACATTAATTTAATTGAGTTTTCTTTAGTTTCTGAAACGTATTAAGCGATATTATTAATTATTATAGATATTCATTCGATGAAGAGAAAAAGTGAGGTTATAGTATATTCCCAGTTTCTTTATAATTTAACATCTGACAGTCAGAGCAACCAACGTGATTATTATTTTTATTTTACGATTTTTAAATATTTAAACATTTTTTTGTTTTGTAACCTAATATTAACAATTAAAATTTAAAGAATACAAATATAATTACTATTTTTATTCATTTTATAATTTTGGTACTATTATAAATTATACAATTTGACAATGCGCCCTTGCGGTCAACTGGGCCAACTACATAGAAAGCTGTCATTTTCGGTGGCCCAATCGTTTTGCATCTATCTATATATCTTAACAGTAGGGAATAGTTAACGGTTCCTTTAAAGTTGCTTTAGGAACAGCCTATAATGTTAAAGCCCAAAGCGATGTTTACTAACAGACTTTTAAATGTTTACAGAACTGTTTTCTTGCAACCCGGCATTAGTATGATAAATTTATGCAATTAACTGAGGATATAGAAATGCCTGGACCCCCAATAGATATATTATTAAAAATACTAGTATCGTTAAAAGTCTTAAATGGCCTAAGTTGCCGAAAAGACTGTGTGAATTTGTGTGTGAATGTGAGTGTGAATGAGAAAACAAAGTGTGAATGTTTAAAAAAAAAAAAAACTGACTATATATAAATATGACTGGTAGTTTTGAGGCACTTGTTATGATAAAAAAAAAAAAAATACCTGATGTTTTCTCATCAAAAGAAGCTTTTTAGGGGGCTTGTGGAAAGAAAATGTTTTCCCAGATTCCTCTTAATTTTGCTGTCTTTTACTTGTTTTTATAGGTCGTTTCATGCATTCATATGCAGATCATGCCATGTTAATTATTTTTAAAAATAAAAATAAAATAAAAACACACAAAATCAAGAATTCTTCATCAAAACAACTATCTATAACCTATACCTAACCTAGGCTTAAAATCTAAAAAAAACAAGTAAATACAAATTAAATCATTAAAAACTAATTCAAATGTTTAAATATATGAACAAAACTATAAAACAAAGAAGAAATATTTAAGAACACTTTAAAAACTTTCAAAAACACGAGGAAATTGGAAACAAAATTGTATTGTGTCCTATGGAAAAGTCAATGTTTACATATTTTCAATATGGCCGACACGAATTTCTCCCCTCTTTTTTGGAGCCACCCCCCACTCCTTCAAACAAGCCTTAGTGTCACTCCCTACCTCCCTGATAATTTAACATCTGACAGCCAGATCTACCAACGTATTTATTATTTTTATTTTACGATATTTAAATATTTAAACATTTTTTTGTTTTGTAACCTAATATTAACAATTAAAATTTAAAGAATACAAATATAATTACTATTTTTATTTCTTTTCTAATTTTGGTACTATTATAAATTATACAATTTGACAATGCGCCCTTGCGGTCAAATGGCCAACTACATAGAGAGCTGTCATTTTCGGGGGCCCAATCGTTTTGCATCTATCTATATATCTTAACAGTAGGGAATAGTTAACGGTTCCTTTAAAGTTGCTTTAGCAACAGCCTATAATTTTAAAGCCCAAAGCGATGTTTACTAACAGACTTTTAAATGTTTCCACAACTGTTTTCTTGCAACCCGGCAATCATATGTTAAAAATCTCCATTAATTTTATTATATTGATGCAGGGTTGCAAGAAAACAGTTCTGTAAATATTTAAAAGTCTGTTAGAAAACATCGCTTTGAGCTAGGGATGAAACGATACCACTGAGGTATCGATACTTTTACTCGATACCGGTATCGGTCGCAAAGTATCGAGTACCTACTCGGTATCGATACTTACTCGTATCGGTCAATTTTTTCGTACAAATTAAAGATAAGCAAAAATAGCAGTAAATGCTGATATTATCAAGATTTGCAGGGACTTTGCAGCCAGGAGATTAAATAAAAATCTTTTATTTAATTTCTATTTGCTGAAGTTTCAGACACCAATCACGACCTTCATCATCGGAGACCTTCGAGTAGCAAGTCTATGAATATTTTTGTACATATCAAAGTAAAAAGAAATTGTATATTTTTAATTGCAATGAATATTAAAATACCTAAAATCGTTTATAATAGACAATATTTTAAATCTTAAAAGAATGGTAGCAGCCAGGAAACTCAAGAAATATTGACAATATTTGCCCTGATGAAGGTCGTGATTGGAGTCCTAAACGTCGGCAAATTAGAAATTATAATAAATAAAAATTTTTTTATTTAATCTCCTGGCTGCAAAGTCCCTGCGAATTTTGATTAAATTTCAACAGGCATAAAACATCAAGTTCTTGAAAAAAAAAAAAAAAAAAAAAAAAGACTAAGAAAAAAATTCAGTTTTAGCGGTACTATCCAAAAATAATAATTTTTCAAGGTGTTGCCCTGTTAAACACTCCAATAATAAAAATTAAAATACAGCGGTACAAACATTCCCACTTATTTCTATTGTAAATAAGAACAAATAGACGTAAATGTTCTTCCGGCCTAACTAATCATCGCGTACGAGGACAAAGTATCGATACGAGTATTTTTGACCGATACTTACTTACTCGATTCCAAAGTATCGATTCTAAAAGTACTTGGTTGCGAAAAAAAAGTATCGAGTAAGTACTTGTATTTACTCGTATCGTTTCATCCCTACTTTGGGCTTTAAAATTATAGGCTGTTGCTAAAGCAACTTTAAAGGAAAGGTTAACTATTCCCTACTGTTAAGATATATAGATAGATGCAAAACGATTGGGCCACCGAAAATGACAGCTCTCTATGTAGTTGGCCATTTGACCGCAAGGGCGCATTGTCAAATTAATAGTACCAAAATTATAAAAGAAATCAAAATAGTAATTATATTTGTATTCTTTAAATTTTAATTGTTAATATTAGGTTACAAAACAAAAAATGTTTAAATATTTAAATATCGTAAAATAAAAATAATAAACACGTTGGTTGCTCTGACTGTCAGATGTTAAATTATAAAGAAACTGGGAATATACTATAACCTCACTTTTTCTCTTCATCGAATGATAATCTATAATAATTAATAATATCGCTTAACACGTTGCAGAAACTAAAGAAAACTCAATTAAATTAATGCATTTCTATCCTACCTCTCTCGCGTGATAATATAGTCACTAAATTCTTATTTATTTCAATGAAACAAATCAGGTTAGTGGATACTTTATAGTTTAAAGCTCCGAAATTCAACCTTTAGTTTAAAGACAGCTTTTACGAACCAATCATCTTTAAATACGTTCTTGCAACCCAAAATTATTTAGCGGAAGGTTTAAACCATCAATAGCGTTTAACGAACCGTTAAATACGTTCTTGCAACCCGGCATAAAACTAATTATTTGTCGACACCGGCTTTTTTTTTTTTTTTGAAATTTCATTATAAATTCGTTTTATATCACAAATCCGGAGAAAAAAAAGCTCGAACGAAAAACACCCCCCCCCCTGGCCTACGCCGCTGGTGGAGATGTGACCCTTTGGGTTAAAAACGATTTTATTTGTCTCTCTCTCTATCTTAAATTATTAGTTAGTTTATTGAAATCGAGTTATCTGATAAACTAATGTCATCAACATGTTCTAACAAGGACAACGACAACAAAACCTGTTATCTCTCTCTCTCTCTTTGTAGGCTGACTGAACTGATTGCCTGTGCCTTTATCATCGAAAAGCAACAGCAATTGAATTATTTCTTTAAGCTTCTCTAATCAAAATTGACATTTACAACAAGTGTTTTCTTTTTTAGCGGCCAACCTACATTCGTAATCATTTACGCTAATACAGTGTGGCCCTAAAAGTGTTTTTTTTTTTTTGCTTTACCGGCAGGGGCCTATATAAGAAATTCTTTCGCGGGGGGCTCGAACTCCGCCCTGTAGGAAATTTTTTTCGGAACTAAATTTTTCCGGCCTACGGAAAATTTGACGCATTTTTTTCTAACTAAAATATTTATATTCACACCTGTATATATCTATTTTCATTTAAAAATTTCTGGAGGGGGCCCGGGCCCCCTCGCACCTCCCCCTTATATACGCCCCTGCCCGACGGTTTTTTAAAGATGTATGTATTTGTCAATGATATCTAAAAAAATAATTATTCAATCGTGTTAAAATTTCACCTACATTAGACGAATTTATTTTTTATGCAGGTTGTTGCATGCTAATTCTATAGATAGATCCATAAAAAATTCACATTTGCGTCTATAAGACTTGAAAAGTATTTTTAAATCTCAAAAATAGACATGCCCCGGAAAGGCTGGAGATCTTGGGTTCGATTCCCGGGGGATATGATTGAGTTAAAGTCCGAAAAGAATTGAGATGTTTTGAAAACAAATATCTGATTTAAATATATAAAACTCGAAAATATTTAATTCAAAAATAAATAATATCCGGAGCTGATGATCAAGCAATTTATTTGGATTACTTCCGTCCACTATAAGTTGACGTTTCGGAGCCAAAACGACTCCCTCTTCAGGACCATGCGGTGTCAAAAAAACAAATCATCATCAATCTTCGTTTGGCACCATTGCTTTTATGTCTTCTAGCGAGATTAATCATAGCTTTTTATGACAAAATTTTAGGGCGATTTGTTTTTTTGACACCGCATGGTCCTGAAGAAGGAGGCGGACGGAAGTAATCCTAATAAATTGCCTGATCATCAGCTCCGGATTTTATTTATTCATTCTCCTCAACAATATCCACCAGGCTGCCTCTAGCTTATCAAAAATAAAGCTTCAAAAAATTAAAATCTTCCAATATTAGCATGCACCCTGTCTGTATATTCTGAAAGTAGACGTTCTCCCTATTAAAATGATATGTCACACTTGTATATGAATTTATTCCATTCTTTTTGCTAAAAATGAATTATTAAAAGTTGCACTTGAAGCATCGCTAATTGCCATAAAAGGAAAGGAAAATTACAACAATAGCCAATTATAATTTAATTTTTACTTTTAAAAAAAAAATTATTTTTCTTTAATTAATTTTTTTTTTTAATAAACGATTGGAATATTAATGAAATTAATTTTTTTTTTTCAATTTAATTAATAATCTTTCTTAAATCTCACAATAATTTGTAAATATATATATTGGCATTGTTATAATTTAAATTAAATTGTTAATGAAAAGAAAAATTAAATTTTAATTTATCTAATTAATTATAGAATAAAAATTGCGAGATTTAATTTCTAATTGTCACATCAACTCTGAAACTATTTGTCGGATTTTTATGGGCTTTTTTTTAAAGTTTAGAAAGATTTTAAGAGGCAGGTTTTATTTTTAAGAAAACTCATTTACGCTCTTTTTAACAAGTAAAATTATCTATAGAGAAATCACTATGACTAAGTGGACGACCAGCTCAAGGCGGTCCATCTCATGGGGATTTTTGTTTGTTTTTCTTTCGCCCTTTAAAGGGAATGATAAATTTGAATAAGCAAGCGACGGATATTAATATTTAATTGAATCTCCTCCCACTCAGTCTCTCGTTGATTGTTTACTTTAATCTGACATCATGTTTTTTTTTTTTTTTTTTTATTACAAAATCCGTCAACATTCATTAAGGTAGAAAATTCAACATTAAAATTCATAATAAACAAAATGACCTTGACCTATTTTTTTTTGTTGTTGTTAAAGTTGAAGCAAATCGAAGTTGACTTTATAAAAGAATATTCCCTATAAAATTAGAGAGAGAATTTTGTTGTCTAGAACGGTATTTATTTATTTTCTAAGATAGAGGAGGTTTTATAATATTTTACAAAACATAAAATTTATCCTAAAACCACCTTGATAAAATTCTCTTCTAATTAAAAAAAATCCCATGAAAATTCGTCAAATAGTTTCTGAATAAATGAATTATAAAGGAAAAGTTAAAATTAAATCTCACAATAATTATTCAATAATTAATGATATAAATAGAGATTATTAAATTTTAAATTTTAAATTATATATAACAATCTTCTTCTTCAGTCTTTGACTTATTATTCCCGCGGTGCGGGGATATGTATAAATAACAAAAATTATCTTTTCCTCAAGATAGAGGAAAGTGGAGGGGGAGGGTAAAGTCCTCCGACCCCGCACCGCGGGATTAATAATGGCGAGGACAGAAGATCTTTTGCTCAACGGAAATTTGGTCAGATAAAGTTTTTAATTATTGCTGCAGAGTTTCAAAAGATTTGGTCCAGGGGATACTGCGGAAATAATAAACATTACGGGGGTCATTTTTAAGAATTAATTTTATTCTTTATCAATAATAGGATTTAACAATAGAAAATTAATTAAATATGTTTATTTTGAATTTTCTTTTAATTATTAAAAATTTAATATGAATTATCAAATTATAATTGTTAGATTTAATTAATTAAATTTCTCATTATTGCGTCAACTCTGAAACTACTTGCCCGATTTTTATGGACTTGATTTTTTTCATAATCCCTTTACTATAGTGAAATTGTGGAATCAGAATATAAGTATAAAATTTATCAGATGTTGTTGTTGTTGTATTTAAATAAGCAGGCTACCCTTTGAGTAGGCAAATCTCAAACAAAGATAGAAAGTCCCTGGCCTCAATACTTAAAACAATAATAAAATTCTCCCCTTTTGCAAAATTGATTTACATTTTTATCTATCTATGTTAACTAGAGCATATTATTTCTTTTTATTATTCAATCTTCTTTTCTTTTTTTTTTTTTTAATTTTAATATTGATTTGAAGACTTTCGCAGAAAAGCTTGAAAACTCTGGACGTTAACCTCAAATAAATTAATTTTTTTTTTTTGCTTTATCATTTATAGGATTTAACAATAGAAAATAATATTTAATTAATTTTATGTTTATTTAAAAAATTTTTTTTTAATAATTAAAATTTAATATAAATAATTAAATTTATATAAATAATTGATAATTATCAAATTATAATTGTTAGATTTAATTAATTATTTAAATTTCTAATTATTGCATTAACTCTGAAACTACTTGACCGATTTTCATGGGCTTTTTTTTAATTGGCGTCTAAAATTCTAAAAATTTAGAATTTAAGAAGGGTGGTTGGTTTATAGTTAGGCAACATGTCACAAGCGATTTTGTCTTGATTAAGGGAAGTGATATTGTCGAAGACATTTTGCTAATAGGCTCGAGGACGGATTAGTTAAACAGGGGGACTGAGAAAATAAAACATAATTAAGTTATATTCTTAAAATAAATAAAAAATGAAAGAATTTCTGTTGTCTCGCACGCAACCTCCTAAATCCTATCAGGGTCAAATTTTATATAGATTTATGAGCAAGCTCTTGGAGGAATTTTTATTTAGAAAATCTTAAAAATAGTGTCAATATTATTTTAATAAAATTAGAAAATTCTGCGTTTATATAAATATTTTGAATATATTCTTTGAATTTCTGCGCACTCTACTTTCATCCAACCTTGAGTCATTGATAATGATGATGGTCCATACCCGGACCGAAACGTCAGACTAAAGAAAATATAAAAAAAAAATTAATATAGGGATCGTGCGTGAAACATAGAGGCAGCACTATAGCCTAAGTAAGCGCTGTCTAGTGTTCTTTTGACAAACTTTGTGGAATGTAAACACTCATTGCAAACAACATAAAATATTTTAAAAAATGGAAAAAATAATAAAATACTGATTTCAACTAGTTGTCAGTAATATTATACGCGGCCACAATGATGAAAAAAGAAGAAAAAAAATATTCAACTCAAATCATGTCTATCCGGTAGTTGAAAAAACAAATTCTTTTGAAAGTGTCATAAGCGTCAAAGTCACATTTAAATCCAAATCATTCTTTTCATATTCAAGTTCTCATCAATATGAGGAAATAATGAATTTGGAACTTTAGATAAAATTTTAAAGTTCTTAATTCGTTCAATATGTATCCTTACAGAAGCAATGTTGCAGGTTATGTTTCATCTACTTCTTCTGGGGTGAATAGGTCTTTGTGACCAAAAAGAGGATTTATTAGTACTTATTAGTTTATTATTTATTAGTACTAGCAGCTTTTAGTAATTCACGAATTTTTAATAGCCGGATACCTCACAAGGATTGTATATTTTTTAAAAATATTTTTGCTTCCAGGAAAAATCGAGGGAATATAAGACGGATGTTCCGATTTTTCGTTGTTTATAAAATGAGTAGGCCTATTACTACAAATTCTCGAATTTTGATTTGGTACCCAGTCTTTTGGATTTTCTCTGAAATGGAAACAAGTTTTTAAGGTTAAGTTTTTATTATGAAATAAATGTCATAAATATTAAGAACCTGGTTAACAAAATGAGTTATTTACATGCGTCGAGTTTAATCTCAAAATTCATTTTAATTATATAATATATTTTTAATTAATTTTGGACTTACTGTTAGTCATAATTTTTTACTGTTTTTATCCACTGTTTACGTTTTGCTATTTTCATGTGGCTATCTGGAAATTTATAAAATTTCACTTTCACATCCATTCCAGGTTTCTGAAGTGAGGTATTATTACAGCCACGGATACAGCAATTTTTTCTTAAAGTCGACAAACTTCAAATAATCTCAATATATTTAATTAATAATTATTTAAAAATAAATCACATGTTAAATATTTAACAAATCCCCCGACTAATTACGATGATTGCCACTAGTTGGCGCAAAGGTCTAGACGCACGGTCCCTATTACAATTTATTTTACCAACAATTAAATTATTTTTTTCATATAAATTTTCAAAAGTTTAACCTATAAATAAAATTATCAAATAAATAGGCCTAATTGTGAAATTTAATATTTATGGTAAATATTATTTCACAAACGTTTGAAAAGGAAAAAAAATACCCCAGGACAGATAATATTTCTTGTAAAACATTTTTAATATTAAGGTATTTAATATAATATTTCTAATCTTGTTTATATGATCAGTTACATTATGCGTTAAATTAATTAATTTAATAGTCGAGGGAAGGAAGAGCAGGTGAGGGGAGGGAGGGAGGGAGGGGGGGGGGGTAAATGCATTTCTTTAATTAGACTAACTATAATACAGTAGTAAAAAAAGAGACATTTGGATTTTATCAATAAATGAAAAGCAATAATTATTAGTCGATAATTTCATTTTACTTCCCTTTTGACCTTCTTAATAATCTAGTGCCTTCCCTCCCCCTCCCCTCCCCTTCTTTGAAATGTTATTACCTGTGACATATCCCCTCAAAAAATTAAAAATTTTTATTTAAGGTTGTTCGGATAGTACATCGTAAGTCATAATAGAATCTAAATTTTTTTTTAAATAAAATTAAAAATTTGAATGCCAAAATTCCTTATTATAATTTAGTCGTGACCTATCATAGTTTATAATTGGATTAAGTTAATAATTTAATTACCAAAAATAATAAATGAATGACTTTTGACTTGAGCAGTATTTCACGCAATATAGAACTGGCAACATTGCATTCATCAGCTGTTTATTTTAAATCTTAAAAGCCTTCAATTTTATTTTATTTAATATATTACAATGATTAATGCAAATCAGTTTAAACACAATGGACGATTTGCGAGAAAAAAATTGTAAAATGGAAAAAAAATGTAACTGACATCGAGAAAAGAGTATTATTTTATGCGACGTTGCCAGACTGGTCTGAGTCTCATTTTTAAATAATGGCGACTGTCATTTTGGAGAATTTTTTGACTTTCTTGTTAAAATATCTTTAAAAGCTTTCGGCAGAAGCTTTTGAATTTATGTTTAACGTAATCCGTAATCCTCGGAAGTGAATTGATAAAATGGAAGTTTTTTGTTTTTATATCAGATGCAGAGGTGGCTATATAATTCGATATGTGTGCGTTTCGTCGACATTCCCCATAGACTACATGTTAAATTTCAATTTTTTAAAAATTAATTACACGATAACCCTGCGTCAGATCTGCTTCAAAATTTTATTTTAAACGTATGTGATAGTGATTAATAACATATTAAAAAATTAGCTTTTAATCTAACAAAGTGCTTTAATGTCCGAACAAAGAACGAGAATATGTTCTTCTCGATAGCCCTCAGTGCCTGCAATCTTCCCTCCGGCAGCCCCAATACCCTCAGTCAAGATGTAGACTGTTCGTGTAACAATAAAGCATTGAGATCATTCCCGTCTCCAGGGTAATCATGTATTTAGGCGTAACATAAAGATTTTCTTGATAAGCGATTTTTCGAATTGCTCATTCCTTTGGAAACCCCACACCTGGCGACTATTACACATGATCGAGACCGCCATCGCCCATGTAGACGACAATCTTGCTAGATATCTGGATTTTACTATTGGTCATCAAGAATCTGAGTCCGCTATAACATGACGCCAGGGCAGAATTTAATTATTCTTTTAGATGATATGTGATTTATTCTTTATATATTAGAGCAGCGACAAGTGAGTCTCTCTGAAACACCTTATGTCAGCTGCTGCCATCTACTGGATACTATTTAAAACTAATAAATTAACTTCATTCTTGGGACTTTGAGCTTTATATTTGTTTAAAAAATAAAATTATTATTTTTAAACTGACAAAAAAAAATTCTACTTCTCTATATGTATATATAGAAAGTTGAGATTTTGATGGATATACACGTTTTGAGGTTCAAATAATTCTGGCGTGACTAGTCGCTTGTTTATATTTACATGTTTTTTAATGATTTTGTTTTGATTTTTCTTTCCAAAATTAACGAAAATTTCCTTTTTCTTCTGTGATTATTTCAAAAACTATTCAGTTTTTGGGAAAATATCAAAGAATAAAAACTTTTTAAAATTGAGTATTTTATCATAATATAAAAAAGAAATTGAAAATTTCGAAATTTCTGAAAAAAACTTTTAAGTAAAGTACTACTTCCAAGTGACGTATTTACTCCAAAAGTTGATAGAAATCTACAATTTTAGTATAAGGAGCATATACCAAATTTCATCCATCTAGCTGCTTTGGTTTTTAAGCAATCGTGTTCACACACACACACACACAGACGTAATTTCAAAAGAATATACGAGAAAGTCTCGGGGGAGTCATTTCCCATATTTTTTTTTCAACATTTAAAATGCATGTTTGAAACTAAGGTGCTATGGGGAAATTAAATATATATCTCGACACAAAAAATCTGGTGTGACCAGCACAGTGCACAACTTTCTCTTACACTTGGGTGTGCGACAGTCACATGAAATTTATTCGTATCAATTCAAACTTGATTTTAAAACTGGAAGAGCAACATCAAATTTGATTATAAAATTTCCATATGTTCTAAATGTAAGCATGTTTGATTTTTCATTATATATTAAAGCAGCGACAAGTGAGTCTCTCTGAAATTCCTTATGTCGGCTGCTGCCATCTACTGGATACTATTTAAACTAATTATTTAACTTCATTCCTGGAACTTGGAGCTTTATATTTGATTAAAAAATAAAATCTATATATATAATAATTGCGGAGTGTCAATCTGTCTGTCACGCTCTGTTTGACCAACTTCCCGTTGGAATTTTGAAACGAAATTTTTGCAGTCTTATAGAGGACGTTATGGAGAGTCTCAGAAAAATACTCATGACCCGAAATTCCTATAACTTTTTGAGTTATTAATCCCTAAAGTTACGATTTCTCCCATAGGAAATGTATAGAGAAATATTTATGTATTCTTTTCATTTGTGTATTCCATGAATGTAAACAAATCCTCAAGCAGGCACTGGATTGGAATAGGTAGTAATAAAAAAAATTTTCTCGCCCTCGGGGCTTGGTGTAGAGGTTAGCGTGCTAACCTCGTATACCAAACGTCGCGGGTTCAGATCCCAGGGAGCCCGATGATTTTATTTAAGCCATCTGGATACCAAATGGTCCGGAAAACATAAAAACATATGATTTATGATTTCAGTATGGAATTTTTTTACCTTTTCGATTAATTGATATGAATCATAAAAAAATATAAGATTTTATTAATAATGGGATAACGATGGAACCCATAGGGGCGTAGCCTCAAATTTTTGATGGGGTTTTTTCAAATATTTAAAAAATTTAAGGGGGTTCAAGAGTGACGTCTAAACGTACTTAAAAAAAAAACTCGACTATTATAAGGAATTTTTCAATGCGGTTTTTTTTAAATGAATTAAATTCATAAGAGATTATTGGGACATCGAGCTATAATTATTTTAATGACTTGTTAAAAAATTATCGTAATTAATTTTTTTGTTATCAAGCAAATACAAAAAAACAATCAGTCCCAATAATCTTTAATTTTTTTTTTTTAATTTAAAAATGAATTTATTGTTATTATTAATCACATATTAATTAAGAAATTTTTAAAATAAGCTTAGATGATTTATTTAAAAATCAACTGTCAAATTAGTTCATCATTCTTGCAATAGATGGCAGGCTAGTCTAACAGCCGATCCCCTAATAGCCTATATTTATATATTTTTATGCTTTTATAAAAGATACATAATATATAATAACATTTATTGTTAAAAGATCAATGAAAATCAACCAAATGCATTAAATATTATTAGCTACCGTTCTGACATCTCTTGGCAAATTTTTGAATTACTTGGCTTTTTGGGCATACTTTTTATGACACGCAACGCCATCTTATTGGTAAATATGCGTAACACCTTCCGCCTTATTGGATTAGTATTTTGTTTTATTTTTGAAATTTGAATATATTTAATAACCACCTCTATTTGTACTTCATAGGCATAGGAGGCTATAGTAACAAAATATAAATATTTTTCGATATTTATATCGGCGGAAACTAATCTGGTGTGACAAGCACAGTACACAACTTTCTTCTACCAAAGGTAAGAGTGCTGTGCGACCAGTCACACCGGATTATTGTTTGTTTGAAATGCATGTTTTTATGACTTGAAAGTCAAAGGTCTTTTTTTGTCCAATATTATTGATATAGAGCCCTCTCTGTCCCTTATAGAGTGCAGCTGCTGCTGTTGGTTATATCAAATAAGAAGAAAGGATATCAATTTTTGTTTTTGTTTTTTTAAAGCCCTGGCAAGCAAGTGGCTTTGATAATTAGCGAGGAAAGAAAAGATCAAACGACCCCGCCCCCTCCACCCTCCTGGTTTTTTTTAAAGCATCTTTTTTTGGATATAAAGGGGAGATGCTCTTATAAATAAATAAATAAGAAAAAAGGAAGATTGCCAAATCGAGAAAGAATTATGTTGTTGAGTCAGAACAAATGATTTTTTAATAATAGCATGAAAAAGATTTTCTTTTTTCACTTTCTCTTATCTATATCATGAACGGGGTCCAGAGTTTTTTTTTTAAAGTGAAACTTTTATTATATCACTACGAATTTTTTGGTTCTTCTATCAGCATGTCGTTTTGTAACGAGGTGACGTAAAAGGCCATGACGCTACAAGTCATGACGTCACAATCCGGGACGACAAAAATAAGAAAGTTGAAATTTAATATATATAATGAATTATAAAAAAATAATTGTGAGATTTAATAATTCAATTTTTAAATTGATAAAATATAATTTTTAAAATAATTTAAAATATTCAAATCTTCAATCTATATATACTGTATAATATACAGTGTATATATATAATCCAGGGGGGCGAAGCCCTCCTGGCTAATTACTAAATAAATATTGTTCACAGTTTTTAACATGCGTCTATTGATTTCCTATTTTCCAATTATTAATTTAAGATTAAAAACGCGATTTTAATAACCTTAATTGAATAATTTTTTGAAAATTTTCAGTTAAACGCCTACGATCCGAAAAAAGTTTCACTTGCATCGTGGTTTCATAAAACCACACAATGATTTTTTTTTAAAGTGAAACTTTATTTTGATCGACACAAATTTTTTCGTTTCTCTATCAGCATGTCGCGTTACAAGCCGTGACGTCAAAGGTCGTGACGCTACAAGTTATGACGTCACAAGCCATGACGACAAAAATAGAAAAGTTGAAATTTAATATATATAACAAATTATAAAAAAAATAATTGTGAGATTTAATTATTTAAATTGATAAAATATAATTTTTAAAATAATTTAAAACGATTCAAATACTAAATAAATATTTTTCTCAGTTTTTAATTTAACATACGCCAATTGATTTCCCATTATCAACATTTCAACATTTTCCAATTATTAAGTTAAGATTAAAAACGCGATTTGAATACCCTTAATTGAATAATTTTCTGAAAATTTTCAGTTAAACGCCTACGATCCGAAAAAAAAGTTTCACTTGCATCGTGATTTCATAAAACCACACAATGTTTTTTTTTTGACGTGACAACGTCTTACAAATCATGTGTCTATAGTGGCATGCACGAAAAAGTTTATCGGCTTGAATAACTCCTCTGTCTTAAGAAGTATAATTATGTGGAATATACGGTTAGAAAGAATGAGTTTTCAGCTAAAGATTTCACCATTTATTTTTTTCCTATCATTTTATTTTACCGTGCTGCGGTAAATTCAAATTTGAAAGTTTAAACCCCTGTAGATTCCGAACGGCTAATCAGATCAGACTAAATGGGATGTCAATTTGTGCAGAAAGAGAAACTCTAATAGAATAAATAAAAAAATCCCGAGTAATAAACTCCAAAATCAATTTTTTTTTCGAAAAACCTCATTTTTTAAGCATAAGTCGCCCTCAATGGATAAAAGTTTCGCCACACCTGTCATATATTGTTACAATGAAAATGTTTATTAATGGGAACAAAGTACTAGTAAAAAAAAAACAATACTTTCTCTATTTATTTTTCAATATAGATAAGAGAGAGAAAAATTTTTTGAAGTTGAGACGTCACGTTAAAAAGCCACCGGCTGTGTAGAAGACACAGCCAACACAATTTTTTTTTTTTGGTGGTGATCTGGTGTGACTGGCCGCACAGCACCCAATTTTCTCTTACTTTCAATAATTTAAAATAAATACAAATAAAATTTATAAGAATTAATTTTATATTAAAAATAAAATTTAATTCCCAAGAAAAATATTTTTTTTCAAATCTCGGGGATGGGGGGGGAGTAATTGCCCCCTTATCCCCGCCACCGCCAATGATCTATATACGTATATAGAAAGTATCGGATGCATTCGATGTTGAGATTTTGATGGATATACACGTTTTGTGGTCCTCTGAGTAAAAAAAAAATGGTCTGTCTGTAAACAAAATATCTCAAGAATGAAAAGACCTAGAAAGTTGAAATTTTATAATTAAGTTTGGTACCTCCATGGGACGTGACTCGAAGCTTTTGAACAAAATTGGCCAAAGAGTACTACTACTTTACAGGTGTGAGTTTTCAGTTTTTTGCGATTTTCTCAAAATTCGCTGCAAAGATTTTGTTTAAAATTCATAAATCAACTATTTTTTAGATGCTCTTTAAAAATTATATCAGTGAAATTTTTCGTTGAAATCGTTTGAAGTACACTTTACTGATGTGGAAGCATTCATAGCTCAACGCTATCTATGAATCATCGTGTGGTCAAATTTGGAACTAAAGTGCTAAAAGCAACTAAATATATCTCGACACAAAAAATCTGGTGTGACAAGCACTGTACACAACTTTCTCTTGCCAAAGGATAAGAGAAAGTAGGGTCTCAAGGAATAAACACCTTGCTCTCCCATTTATTCTAATAAATAAGTCAAAATTGATAATAAATATCTGCCTTTGCCAGGCAACGACCCCGAATCCTTTAGAAATTATTAATTCGAATGCGGCATTCATTTTAACCCACTGTTGTGTTGTTGTTGTTGTTGTTGTTGTTGTTGCATTGTATGAGTTTTCTCTATCTTTGATTCCCAGCTGTGACATCATTTTGTTTGTTTGTTTTCTATGTGTACCTACGAGATTATTAAATTAAATGAAAGTCGATTTTATGACCTTTAAAATAATAGTAGATTATATGTTTCTTTTATTTGTAGACTGACGCTTCGGTCTTGTTCAAGACCTTCCTCAACGGTTAGGGAAAAAATGATTTTGCTCTCACTCAGTTCTGAAGATTTAGCAATAATGGCCTTGTTTAAAACAAAATGTATTTAAAAATATACAAGATATATATTTGTCCCTCGGGCTTAGTGTAATAGGTAGCGCGTCTGCCTTGTATACCAAGAGTCGAGGGTTCGGATCCCAGGCAGTCCGGTGATTTTATTTAAACCATTTGGATACCAAATTAATATTAGTAAAAAATAATGTATAGTAAGATAATAAAAATTGAGATTCTTATTATAAGCCTACTATATTTTGAGGAAATGCAGAAAGCCAGAAATAAAACATGATTGTCCAGACGTTTCGTGTAAAATTTATTTACACATCCTCAGTAAACAATTCCAGCGGGAGAGAGAGTTAAGTCCCTATAATTATACGAGTACAATAGTTGGCATTAAATTCTACTAGGTGTTCTATTTAATTAAATTATATGATTATAAATGCGTTTTAAAGTTTTTATAATATTAAAATTCGTTATTCAAGTGACGTGAATGTATCTAGTCCAGAGGTTCCCAACCGGTGTGCCCCGGCACCCTCCGATGCCGCGTGAGTGGCTAAGAGGTGCCGCAAGATATTGAGATAAACAATTAAACTTTACTATATTATAGGGTACTTGACCATAGGCGCCGGAACTGGGGGGGGGGGGCAAGGGTACATTGCCCCCCTGGCATCCTTTAGGGGGGACAGAGGGGGGCAAAATTTCTTCTTTATTTCATTTCTTTTTAAAAATGATATATTTTTACTTATGAAAAATAAAATCTTCTAAATTAAAAAAATTAAAAGAGTAAGAAATTCATTTTTTTACAAATTTTTTCCAAAAATTTTTGATAAAATCACTAGCAAATTTTTTAAAATTTTAATTTTATTAAAATTGTGATTTTATTTAAGATTTTTAAAGTTTTATAGTTGATTTGTTTTTGTTTTATACCATTTGAACACATTACATTATTTTAATTTTCTAAAAAAAAATTTTTTGCCCCCCCCTGATTCAAATTCGTTCCGGCGCCCCTGTACTTGACTTATTATATAATATTTCAAACTTAATTTTTTTTTAATTCAAGGAAGGATGCCCCTAGTGTGTATTGCTATTCTCAACGCACCGGGCTTCAAAAGGTTGGGAAACTCTGATCTAGACCCAGGGGCGTATATAGAAATTTTTTTCGGGGGGGGGGGGGCCCGAACTCAAAAATTTTTCTGCGGAAATTTTTTTATAAGAAACTATATTTTTTTTCACACGAAATTTTTTTCGGACCATTTTTTTTTCTATTGCGGAACCAAACTTGTCCATCCTGCGGAAAGATTTGTTGCGCTGATGTCTGTATATCCCTATATATGTATATGTGTTTTGGAAATTTCGGGGGGGGGGCCCGGGCCCCCTCGGCCCCCCCCCCCCATAAATACGCCCCTGTCTAGACCTATGATAATAAAAAATTTTAATATCATATAATTTAATTAAATAGAATAGGGCTACCTAGTAGAATTTAATGCCAACTATTGTGTAATTTAAGGGACTTAACCTCTCTCTCTCTCTCAATAAACAGTAATTGTTCCCTGCGGATGTGTGATTAAATTTTACCCGAAACGTCGCCTGCACTTCCACATTCTTCCCCCCATTAAATATCATTATATATTTATTTTTTTACAATTCATAAGATCTTTTGACAAGAGAGTCTACAAGTAAAAATACAAAGAGTAAAAATAAAAAGAATAAATAAAAGAAATACGTCATCTACTATATATCAGGTCTTTTTAAAAAATAAATTCAAATTGTGGTAGATTTCGAATTTTGTTACGTTTCGGTCGCTCAGTCCGTGGCCTTATTCAGGTACATTGAAAGACAATATTATGGCCATATTTAGATACAGTGAGGGACAATGCGTTTTCTACTTGTGATTATTTCATTGTTTTTATAAAAGAAAATGAAAATCTTTATTGGAAATTTTCCAGGTTTTTCCATTAAAAAATTTATAATAATTTTTTAAAAACAATGAAATAATTACAAGTAGAAAACGCATCGGTGGGACTTAATATTGTCCCTCACTGTATAATTCAATTCATAGGCGTTCAACCCCCCCCCCCCATTAAAAATTTCTGGCTACGCCTATGATTCAGTTAATTCTTTAATTACTATGATAAAAGTTTGTGATTGCGTCTGAAAAGTACGTGAAGAAAGCCACATGAGTGACCGAAACGTTGTATTAAATATATCACAGGTCAACCGAAATTGAAAAACATCTGTGAAAGATTCTCTATTTCAAAACAAAATCAATGTTTAAATAACAACAAACGTAATGTTACTGGGCTGTAACAGAGAGGTAGAGATTTCGCCTTTAAATTTTATTGACTAAATAGGAATGTCGAAAAATATAGGCGTAGATTGAAAATAACTCTTGTTACCTTAGGCTAGTAACTATTAAATAATTTTGCGGAAATCCACGTTCGTTTGCAAGCTGTCCAGCGAAAAATTACAAAATATTAATTTTGAATACGTGGATTAGAAAATTGCGTTTTGACTAAAAACTTGATTCTAATTGAATGTCTCCAAAACCAAGACCAAAATCAGCAGCAGGAATTTCGGTATAAAATAAAAAAAACCCCATCAAAATCCGTCAAGTAATTTCGGAGTTAGAAATGAAAAATTGAAATAATTAAATCTCACTATTATTATTCGATAATTGGTCAAATAAATATTATTATTATTATTCATTTTTGTATTAAAATTTAATAAAATCAAACTTCGGAATTGTCTATATTGACTTAAAAAAGACTTTCAGATTGTTAATTAATTATTATTTTAAAAATCGAGAAATAATAGAAAAAAAAAGAATGTTGTTGCGTCATCGTTGTTTTGAAATATCATTATTCTTTTTTTTTTATTTCTCATCTCTTTGAAACATTGCATATTTGTTCTAATGTTTCGGTTAGAGCTATCTTCAAGAAAAATGAGCTGCTGAAACAATCAGATTTTGTTCAAATTAAGGGCTCACAAAAAAAATAAAAGTTAAGTGATGTATTTGACATCAAATAAATTGCGATTCTTTAATTAAACCAAATTGTTTTTTTTCTAAGATAAATATTTAAAAAAAACAACATAACCTATACTTTCTAATAGAAAAAGAATTAATTAATAAATTTAATTGGATGAAATTAGTATTATTGATAAAATATAAACAATAATTAAAATGTAACAATGTAAAATGTTTAATTATTATAAAACAATTGAATATAACAATGCAAAAGGAAGTGTTTCGATTTATTTGTCGTCGTCGTGATGACCTCAGAACTAGGAAAAAAAAAAAGGAGATGGGTGACCTTCCGGGCTATGAAAAGAGAGATGGGCAAGCAAGCCAAGCCCTTCCGTCCGTCCGTCCGTTCTCTCCAATTGCTACCGAGATTTCAAAATTAAAATTGGCGTCAACACAAAAGAACTTACTTGTATTAAAACGGACGATGAAATGTACACAATTTAATGGGTTGTTATCGGCCCCGTTGACGCCGTTGTTGTCTTCTGCTCTATTCGATCACAACATTTAAACACCGCCATTTTTTTTTTTAATTACTTAGTCACACCGTATTTTTTTTGTTTTTAATTTTTTTTTTTTTTTTTTTTTTGAGATTTGGCCTGCACTGGGTGGTTTGGGTGCGGGTGGCGCTCTGTGTGTGCGTTGACCGCAACACGGCGCTGCTCCCTCGTTTTGGGCGCATGCGCGTTGATTGGAGAAACTCACGCACCGAGACCGGCAAGTGGCCCCCTCTTTAATATTGATCCCCCCCTTTGAGTTGGGGGCACCCAGACAGGGGTGGGGTGGGGGCAAAGGTCGTCTCTTACACACAATCAAAACAGACACCTGTTCCTGCCAACATGGGTCAATTGGGGCGCTCAATTTTAAAATGTAGTGGTGGCTAGGGAACGGCAAGACATTTTATTTATCTATCGCCTAGGCCAATAAGCGATAAGAGCATAGAAACATTTTTTTGAATAGAGCTGTTTATATTGGAGCAGCGTTCTTTGATCCCGATTCATTTTCTTTGCTCTCATCGACGCTCTATTACAAATTATTTATAATAACTTAGATTTTTTTAATTTTAATTGGCCCCTCTCGCCCTTGTAATTTTTTTTTAAAAATGATTTTTAAAACATAATTAATTAACAATCTGAAAGTCTTTTTTAATTATTAAACAATCCATTATTTCAATAATAGACGATTCCTATTTATAATTTTATTAAATTTTAATACAAAAATGAATAAAAATAATAATATTTATTTGACCAATTATCGAATAATAATAGTGAGATTTAATTATTTCAATTTTTCATTTCTAACTCCGAAATTACTTGACGGATTTTGATGGGTTTTTTTTTATTTTATACCGAAATTCCTGCTGCTGATTTTGGTCTTGGTTTTGGAGACATTCAATTAGAATCAAGTTTTTAGTCAAAACGCAATTTTCTAATCCACGTATTCAAAATTTTGTAATTTTTCGCTGGACAGCTTGCAAACGAACGTGGATTTCCGCAAAATTATTTAATAGTTACTAGCCTAAGGTAACAAGAGTTATTTTCAATCTACGCCTATATTTTTCGACATTCCTATTTAGCCAATAAAATTTAAAGGCGAAATCTCTACCTCTCTGTTACAGCCCAGTAACATTACGTTTGTTGTTATTTAAACATTGATTTTGTTTTGAAATAGAGAATCTTTCACAGATGTTTTTCAATTTCGGTTGACCTGTGATATATTTAATACAACGTTTCGGTCACTCATTGGCTTTCTTCACGTACTTTTCAGACGCAATCACAAACTTTTATCATAGTAATTAAAGAATTAACTGATCTTCGTCTGCCCTCGGGGGGGGGGGGGGGGGGGGGTCGGGGGGCCCCGGGGCGTGGGGGGGGGGGGGGGGGGGGGGGGGGGGGGGGGAGGGTTTTTAAAAACTGAATCATAGGCGTAGCCAGAAATTTTTAATGGGGGGGGGGTTCAACGCCTATGAATTGAATTGTACAGTGAGGGACAATATTAAGTCCCACCGATGCGCTTTCTACTTGTAATTATTTCATTGTTTTTAAAAAATTATTATAAATTTTTTAATGGAAAAACCTAGAAAATTTCCAATAAAGATTTTCATTATCTTTTATAAAAACAATGAAATAATAACAAGTAGAAAACGCAGGGTTAATATTGTCCCTCAGTGTATCTAAATATGGCCATAATATTGTCTTTCAATGTACCTGAATAAGGCCACGGACTGAGCGACCGAAACGTAACAAAATATCGAAATCTACCACAATTTGAATTTATTTTTTTAAAAGAAGAAAATAAAACCTGATATATAGTAGATGACGTATTTCTTTTATTTATTCTTTTTATTTTTACTCTTTGTATTTTTACTTGTAGACTCTCTTGTCAAAATCATACTCAGGAGCTTATGAATTGTAAAAAAATAAATATGTAATGATATTTAATGGCTGGAAATAACTGGATTGTGGAAGTGCAGGTGACGTTTGAATAACGAATTTTAATATTATAAAAACTTTAAAACGCATTTATAATCATATAATTTAATTAAATAGAACACCTAGTAGAATTTAATGCCAACTATTGTACTCGTATAATTAAGGAGAAAGAAAATTTACAAATCCTCCCCCGGCTTTTTTTTCCCTCGATCCTGCATTACGTAGGTTTATAATTGTTTATTATGCGTGCGTGTATTGCTAACGCTGTTGATGATTTTTTTTATTTATAATGGACAACTAACTCATGCTGTCTTATTCTATCTTTGATTTTATTTTTCGTTTGTCCTATGTAACATTGATTACAATCAGAGTTGGGCACCAACTAAATGTTGATTAAAAATTTAGTTAAAGTAAAGAAATCATATCAAGAATCTAGTAATTTGAGTAAAAATTTAAACAAATTAAATTAATTTTAATCAGATAAATAAACTTAAGGTGCGCGTCTCGGGGTGCTAATTTTGGGACTTTGCGGCCACAATTTAGAAGCTATCGACCTCAAATTTTTTTTAAATTAAAGCTATTTAAAATATCTACAACTTATAGAAGCCCTTTTTTTCATTTTCGAAAAAAAAAATTTTTTTTTTAGATTAATCGCATTAAATAAAAGATATTTTAAAAAATCTGGTGTGACTGGCGCACAGCACACAACTTTCTCTTACCCTTCGGTAAGAGAAAGTTGTGCACTGTGCTGGTCACACCAGATTTTGTGTCGAGATATATTTAGTTTTCCATAGCACCTTAGTTTCAAACTTGCATTTTAAATGTTGATTGCTTGAAATAAACTATGGTTATTTTTCAAAATTTTAATCTCATATTTGGACATTTTATACACAATAGAGATCGTAAATAAATACAAAATTTCATAAGAATTGGAAAAAAAATTTTAAATGCCTAAAAAGTTTCAAAGGGGACCCCCTTTTGAATCGAAATTAACATACAAATCCCTATAAGAAATTAACATTGGTCAAATGCGAAGATAAGGTAGAAAAATTTAAAACGCGTAGAAAGAGAGAAGATAGTTTTGTGAGAGAGAGATATGTTTTCTCCGAAAAAAAAAATGGGCGTTTAAATAATAATTGATTTTTAATCTAATAAAAAGAAAAAGATTTAAATTCGGTTACCATGGCAACCATTTATTTCTCCTATCTTTCCTATGAAGCACAAGAGTAAAGTGTGCTTCAAACAATTTTGAGGGCAAAACGAGAATATACATTTGAAAGAGCATCTAAAAAATAATTGATTTTTGAATTTTAATTAAAATCGTTAGAGCGAATTTTGAGAAAATCGAAAAAAACTGAAAAAGTACATCAGTAAAGTACTAGTACTTTATGGCCGATTTTGATTAAAAGCTTATTTTGTCGGTCCCGGGGGTGTTTAACTTAAATATAAAATTTCAGCCTCCTAGCTCAATTCCTTCATGCTTAAAATTGACACACACACACACACACACACAGACAGACAGACAGACAGACAGACAGACAGACAGACCATGTCGCGAAAACCACTTTTTTGGATTCAGGGGACCTCAAAACGTGAAGATCCATCAAAATCTCGACATCGAATTTTTGACATGAATCCAATACTTTCTCTCTCTATATATTTCATATATAGGGTACGAGAAAGTAAAAAGGAGCTCTATAAGTTGTAGATAATTAAATTAGTAATCATTGTGTTAAAGAATAATTAATTTTTTGCCTTTAATTAATTAGCTGGAAAGTCTAGAATGAAATGCAATTTGTCCCTTGTTTTCCTATGGGGGAACACTAACGCCATCTCTTGCCGCCTAGAGGAACTCGGTAGTCAAAAGCTTTCTAACGACTTTTCGAGACGCGCACCTTAACTAAATTTTGATTAATATATATTTTTTATGTATTTAATGATTTATTTTATAGTATTTTGACTTAATTCAGCAACTAGTGAGCTGATTTTAAGAAATTTGGACCAAAGATGCTTATAAATTAAATAATAAACTTTACTAGGATGGATTTCTTTCTTATTAGTTATCTAACACGTAGCTCTAACTAGTGAACAGAATTTAAGACTTTTCATCAACTTTACGAGTATTTTTAATTGACCATCAATTTCATCTTATATGCAGCGGCGTACCGAGGCAGTTGGGGGGGGGGGCACTAGAAGAGGGGGCCTTATATTGAGTTTTTTTTTTTTGGGGGGTGCTCATCTTTAAATATCCCTCTCCTCCATACACAAAAATATTTTTAAAATACCGTATATCCCTGAACCCCAAGGGGTCAGAGCCTCTCAAAGAGAAATTTTTATTAAATTTTTTTTTTTTATAAATATATGGGGGCCTATGCGGGCTCGGGTTCTGGGGCGGATCGCCCCCTAAATGATATACATTGAATAACATACTCGTAAAGTTGATCTGTATAATATTTATATGAAAAGTCTTAAATTCTGTTCACTAGTTAGAGCTACGTGTTAGATAACTAATAAGAAAGAAATCCATCCTAGTAAAGTTTATTATTTAATTTATAAGCATCGTTGGTCCAAATTTCTTAAAATCAGCTCACTAGTTGCTGAATTAAGTCAAAATACTATAAAATAAATCATTAAATACTTAACAAATATATATTAATCAAAATTTAGTTAAGTTTATTTATCTGATTAAAATTAATTTAATTTGATTAAATTTTTACTCAAATTACTAGATTCTTGATATGATTTGTTTACTTTAACTAAATTTTTAATCAACATTTAGTTGGTGCCCAACTCTGATTACAACTTTCTGTTTTGTTTCCAGTACACTTCAATTTATACACGAACCCCGCTTTTTCCATAGGTGGTATAGGATCTTTGTTGTTGTATAGGTATTGACTGGTTTGAAGGCAACTTTGATGCTGTCAGTTTCGAGAACCTTCTTCAGTTTATGACTTATATCGGGGAGAAAATTTAGGGAACAGAAAATTTTGTTTGTTGGTGGTGGTACTGGAGGAGGAGCACTTATTTGGTTTTTAAATTTTTAAAAGACATTTAACTACACTGTAAAAAAAAATATGAATTTTCAATCATTTTTCATATACTTGGGTGATTTAATATTAATATACCCAGGATATGAAGTAAAATTAATATAAAAGTTTATGAACAAATTACCAACTTTTAAACTTATCTTTTTCTTTGTGTGCCGCCAAATTTTGAAATCGTTAAAAGTGTACTGCGCGACAAGTTGAGAATCACTGGTCTAAACGTTCTCAAATAACTCGACTACCTCAAGGAATTTTTATTAATATTATTTTATAATTATTTTAAGGAAACTTGAAATTATTATTTTAAAATTTATTTCACAAATCTAAATTTATTAAATTCTGGTTTGAAATTCGCGCTCTAAACTATTTAAATATTTATGAAGTATATTAAAATCATACTAATTAAATAATTTTTATAAAGTAATTCAACTAAATAGCTATAAAAATTAAAATTAAAATTAACAATTTTTACCAAAATAATTAATTTTAAAATATACAAGAAATTTGTTAGGTTGGCAACAAATTGAACTTTCTCATATATATTCATAAACAGTTTATGAAACAGAGTTCCTATACTTGTATAGGAAGTTTTCTGGAAGTTTTTTAACAGTGTAACTAACTAACTAACATCCGATCCCCTAATAGCCTATATCTTGCCTATATTTATATATTTTTATGCTTTTATAAAAGATACATAATTTATAATAACATCTCTTGGCAAATTTTTGATTTTTTGGGCATACTTTTTGTGACACACAACGTCCGAACCATTTTGTATCCAAATGGCTTAAATAAAATCATCAGACTGGCTGGGATCCCAACCCGCGACTTTTGGTATACGAGGTTAGCACGCTAACCCCTACACCAAGCCCCGAGAGCATTTATGATATATGTCTAATTTGGGTTTAATATGCTGAAGTACACAAATTCCACCCAAGATATTCGAATAAATTCCATACAATTTATGAAAGCATTATTATTAACCTTTAATAGATCACTCCAATTTCTAAATAATAATTTTATTTTTTAATCAAATACAAAGCTCAAAGAGCCAGGAATGAAATTAAATAATTAGTTTAAATAGTATCCAATAGATGGCAGCAGCCGACATAAGGAATTTCAGAGAGACTCACTTGTCGCTGCTTTAATATATAAAGAATAAAGTAAAATTAAACAAGCTGAGAGATAGAATATATGAAATATGTTGTTTGGCGGGATAAAGGATACAAGGGTTGGCCCCCTTAAGCATTTTTATCTCTTTTCTACTTAAGGTTGTTCGTACAGTACCTCGTAAGTCATAATAGAATCTAAATTTTTTACTTTCTCTTACCTCTATATATATGTTAATATATATATAGAGAGAGAAAGTATTGGATTCATGTCAAAAATTCGATGTCGAGATTTTGATGGATCTTCACGTTTTGAGGTCCCCTGAATCCAAAAAAGTGGTTTTCGCGACATGCTCTGTCTGTCTGTGAACAAAATATCTCAAGAACGAAAAGAGCTAGGAGGTTGAAATTTTATATTTAAGTTAGGCACCCCCATGGGACGTGACACGAAGCTTTTGAACAAAATCGACCAAAAAGTACTAGTACTTTACTGATGCACTTTTTCAGTTTCTTTCGATTTTCTCTAAATTTGCTCCAACGATTTTTTTTTAAATTCAAAAATCAATTATTTTTTAGATTTTCTTTAAAATGTATATTCTCATTTTGCAATTGAAATCTTCTGAAGACCACTTTACTCTTGTTCTCCATAGGGAAGGATAGGAGAAATGGTTGCCATGGTAACAAAATATAAACATTTTCCCATACTTATAAATTTTACATCTGAATTCATATGTTCCGTACTGTAGGGAACTAAATATATGTCGACACAAAAAATCTGGTGTGACAAGCACAGAACACAACTTTCGATTACCGAAGGTAAGAGAAAGTTGTGTGCTGTGCGCCAGTCACACCAGATTTTTTTTTTTTTTAAATTGAAAATTTGAATGCCAAAATTCCTTATTATAATTTAGTCGTGATCTATCATAGTTTATAATTGGATTAAGTTAATAATTTAATTACCAAAAATAATAAATGAATGACTTTTGACTTGAGCAGTATTTCACGTAATTTAGAACTGGCAACATTGCATTCATCAACTATCTATTTTAAATCTTAAACGCCTTAAATTTTATTTAATTTAATATATTACAATGTTTAATGCAAATCAGTTTAAACACAATGGACGATTTGCGTGAAAAAATATCATAAAATGGAAAAAAAATGTAACTGACAGCGAGAAAAGAGTATTATTTTATGCGACGTTGCCAGGCAGGACTGACTCTCGAGAATTCTTTATTTTTAAATATTGGCGACTGTCATTTTGGAGAATTTTTTGACTTTCATGTTAAAATATCTTTAAAAGCGTTGGGCAGAAACTTTTGATTTTATGTTTAACGTATTCCTCGGAAGTGAATTGATAAAATGTAAGTTTTTTGTTTTTGTATCTATTGCAGAGGTGGCTATATAATTCGATATGTGTGCGTAACGTAGATATTCCCCATAGGCTACATGTTAAATTTCAATTTTTTAAAATTAATTACACGATAACCCTGCGTCAGATCTGCTTCAAAATTTTATTTTAAACGTATGTGATAGTGATTAATAACATATTAAAAAATTAGCTTTTAATCTAACAAAGTGCTTTAATGTCCGAACAAAGAACCAGAATATGTTCTTCTCGATAGCCCTCAGTGCCTGCAATCTTCCCTCCGGCAGCCCCAATACCCTCAGTCAAGATGTAGACTGTTCGTGTAACAATAAAGCATTGAGATCATTCCCGTCTCCAGGGTAATCATGTATTTAGGCGTAACATAAAGATTTTCTTGATAAGCGATTTTTCGACTTGCTCATTCCTTTGGAAACCCCACACCTGGCGACTATTACACATGATCGAGACCGCCATCGCCCATGTAGACGACAATCTTGCTAGATATCTGGATTTTACTATTGGTCATCAAGAATCTGAGTCCGCTATAACATGACGCCAGGGCAGAATTTAATTATTCTTTTAGATGATATGTGATTTATTCTTTATATATTAGAGCAGCGACAAGTGAGTCTCTCTGAAACACCTTATGTCAGCTGCTGCCATCTATTGGATACTATTTAAAACTAATAAATTAACTTCATTCTTGGGACTTTGAGCTTTATATTTGTTTAAAAAATAAAATTATTATTTTTAAACTGACAAAAAAAAATTCTACTTCTCTATATGTATATATAGAAAGTTGAGATTTTGATGGAAATACACGTTTTGAGGTTCAAATAATTCTGGCGTGACTAGTCGCTTATTTATATTTACATGTTTTTTAATGATTTTGTTTTGATTTTTCTTTCCAAAATTAACGAAAATTTTCTTTTTCTTCTGTGATTATTTCAAAAACTATTCAGTTTTTGGAAAAATATCAAAGAATAAAAACTTTTTAAAATTGAGTATTTTATCATAATATAACAAAAGAAATTGAAAATTTCGAAATTTCTGAAAAAAACTTTTTAAGTAAAGTACTACTTCCAAGTGACGTATTTACTCCAAAAGTTGAAAGAAATCTACAATTTTAGTGTAAGGAGCATATACCGAATTTCATCGATCTAACTGCTTGCGTTTTTAGGCAATCGTGTTCACATACACACACACACACACACACAGACGTAATTCCAAAAGAATATACGAGAAAGTTATTCCCGATTTATTTTTTTTAACGTAACCTTGGAATTGTGAATCACCCTGTATATACACAAGTATAATTGGCAAGGCACGTTTTCAATTTATGGCAAATCGATTTGGACTATTCCCAGATGAGATAGAAAGCGAAAATTTGGATTCCTGCTCCTCCTCTGTATCTGCAGCATGAGATTTTATGGTGGAAAAAACTCTACTTTCTATTGGTCTAAAATGCCTTCACTAGGTGGGGGGATGCCAAGGGAGTATTTGCCCTCTATTTAAAAAGCGAAAATGAAATAGAAGAGGGTAATAGTGTGACTGTCGCGCACCTTTGGTAAGAGAAAGTTGCGTTCTGTGCTTGTCACACCAGATTTTTTGTGTCGACTTATATTTAGTTCCGCCGATATATTAGAATTTAAGATGTCAAATTTGAAAACATGGGAAAATATTTATATTTTGTTACCATGGCAACCATTTCTCCTATCTTTCCTATGAAGCACAAGAGTAAAGTGTGCATCAATGGCAAAATGAGAATAAACATTTTAAAGAGAATCTAAAAAATAATTGATTTTTGAATTTTAATCAAAATCGTTGGAGTGAATTTCGAGAAAATCGAAAAAAAAAAAACTGAAAAATCTGGTGTGACTGTCGCACAGCACACAACTTTCTCTTACCTTCGGTAATCGAAAGTTGTGTACTGTGCTTGTCACACCAGATTTTTTGTGTCGACATGTATTTAGTTCCCGGCAGTAGGGAATATTTGAATTCAGATGTAAAATTTATAAGTATGGGAAAATATTTATATTTTGTTACCATGGCAACCATTTCTCCTATCTTTCCTATGAAGCACAAGAGTAAAGTGTGCTTCAAACAATTTTGTGGGCAAAACGAGAATATACATTTGAAAGAGCATCTAAAAAATAATTGATTTTTGAATTTTAATCAAAATCGTTAGAGCGAATTTTGAGAAAATCGAAAAAAACTGAAAAAGTACATCAGTAAAGTACTAGTACTCTTTGGCCGATTTTGATTAAAAGCTTATTTTGTCGGTCCCGGGGGTGTTTAACTTATATATAAAATTTCAGCCTCATAGCTCAATTCCTTCATGCTTAAAAGTGAACACAGACACACACACACACCCACCCACCCACCCACACACAGACAGACCATGTCGCGAAAACCACTTTTTTTGGATTCAGGGGACCTCAAAACGTGAAGATCCATCAAAATCTCGACATCGAATTTTTGACATGAAACCAATACTTTCTCTCTATATATATATTACATATATACATAGGTAAGAGAAAGTAAAAAGAGCAACAGTAAAGTATTAGTAGTACTCTTTGGGCGATTTTGTTTAAAAGCTTATTTTCACGCCCTAGGAGGGTACAAAACTTAAATATAAAATTTGTATTTAGGGAACCTCAAAACGTAACCGAATATCGGCCCACTCTGGTTCACGCCGTACATAAATCTGTCCAGAGCAATAATAACAATAATAAACCGAATCAGAATCAATTACACTCGCACTCCGGCACATCTGGATAAATTCAACATTGTACCTTCAGCATCATCGTTCCATATTATTTGCCAATGCCCGCTATACGATTATTACCGTCAGATACATTCAATAAAAATTAACCCAAACTTTCGAGACCCCACCTCCCTTCTTGAAATCGCCGCAACCAGAAGACCTAGAAGAATTATACCACTTCATCACAGCCTGCAAAATAACAATATGAAACCGCAAGAAAAGTGGTACTTTGATCGTTCTGTGTTATGTGGAGTTAGGAATTTGCTAACATGTTCTTTATTTTTCCTCTAAAAATGTATCTTATAGACATTTAATTTCTATTATGTTTTTTTTAAATCTATTTTCTATTATGTTATTATGATTATATTACTTTTATATGAGATATTTGTAAAAAAAATTGTATGGAGAATAAAAATCGGAGGGCTGAATGGCTCCGAGCTACAGAAAGAATAAAAAAAAAAAATCAAAACGGTCAATCCGTCAAAATCTTAACATCGAATTTTTGACACGAATCCAATACTTTCTCTCTATTTATATTAATATATATATAGAGGTAAGAGAAAATAAAAAAAGCCCATAAAATTTCGTCAATTAGTTTAATAAAAGCGAATTATTAAATTGAAATAATTAACACTCACAATTATTATTCTATAATTAATGATTTATCAAAAATTTTTATTAAATTCTTATCCCAAGGAAGTTCTTTTATTGACCTCCTTCAAGTGGAGTGAGTGCTCGAACAAGTTGATGTTTCCGCCGCTAGGTGGGTGCAGTGCAATGTCATTTGCCATCCATCCCTTCGCTCTAAGGCTCAATTTCCTTTCGCCTTTCCCCTCTCCCCCCCCTCGCTTCCCTTTCTTGTTCAAACTCAAACGAAATTATCGAACAGGTGGTAATTTAGTCAGATGTGATTTCGAAATGAAATTTTGACGTAGAAAGTTCAAGCGAAATAGCCTGTCTGGCATTCTGCTAATAATAATTTCAAGTTGGGTGTGACCAGTCACACCAGATTTTTATTTATTTATTCATTTAAAATATTAAATTCAATTTATTTTATTTGAAAAAAAAAAAAAATTATCTTTCTCTTTTTATATTAATTTCATTATTGAAATTAAAAATAGATCCAACAATCAATTACACATACATTTGCACTTCGGGAGAGTTCGGCTTTGTTCGGTTGTGAGACGCCGACGACGACGACTGCGCTGTCGTCGCCGCCTCAGTAAGCCTGAAGCTTGTCAATTCGTTACATCTATTTTATTCTTCTTATCTCATCAAATAATGTTTCCTTCCTCACCAATCCACGATACCGACACGTCACCCGAGTGCTCCATGCCTGCTCCTTTCTTTTCATCCTCGATATCACCAGGTAAACCCACGTTTTGATTAATTAAATAAACAGAAATAACAAAGAGGGATTGTTGGTTGATCCAAGTGGCGTTGTCCCTCGCTTGGCTTGGGACAGGCCGAGACAAAAAGAAGTGAACTCATCTTTAATTTGTTTTTATCTAATTTGTATTTTAAATTATTTTTTTATGAAATATAGAATAAATATAGAATCAATTGATTCTTTTTTTTTTTTCTTAATTTATAAAATATAAAATAATAATATAAAATGGAAAGAATTTATAATTTATACTGCATCTCTTGGTTTTACTGTTAAATGTAAAGATATTAAGTTATACTCGATAACTAATTGGTATCGATACTTATTTTTCGATACCAAAGTGGTTCAAGTTTGAAACTAAGGCCCAATGCAACTGAAAAGAAACTCATTGCAAACATATATCGTCAACTAGTCGCGTTTCAAACAGATATTGCATGGAGGTCCACACACGAACGCAACTCAAGTTGCACCCAAAATGGCCGACGTTTTCAATCAGCTGTTTGTTCGGTTACTTAATAAAGATATTTTTGGCAATTTAAGGGTTTATTTGAGTAATAATAATACAAAATATTATTAATATTGAAATAACTAATATTTTTTATTAAAAATTGCAAGAAATATATGTAGTCAAGACAAATGAATTTCGAATATTTTTTTAATTAATAAAATATAGTTTTTAAAATATTTAATTAAGAAATATTTTTTACTTAAAATTTAGTAAAAATATTTATTAAAATAACTATAATTAGATTTTTTAAGTTTATTTTGAAATAAATTTACGGGGAAGAATAAAATATCATTCAAATGGAAAACAATGTTTAAAGAGTCATTTCAAAGGCCCAAAGGCTGATATTAAACTAAATTAGGATATTATTAAATTTAATGCCTACTTAGGACAATAAATTTACCAAATAGGATGAATAATTCCAGAGATATAAGCAAAAAAAGTACATCACACACACACATATATATACGTACGCGCATTTCTGGGGTCGTTAAGACCTGAAACGTAAAGATGTATAAAAAAAAAGGGGAAGTTGAAGAGGGGGGGGGTGTTAAATAATTATATGTCCCCGTTTGCTATGCCTAAAGAAATTGCAAACAATTTTTGGATCGATAAGTTCACCTGGCAGGATTTGAGATGTGTGTGCAGATGAAAGCAAAGCATATAGAATAAGTTAAGAGCTAGTGGATAATTAAACAGGCAGCTAGGTAGGCAGGTCCTTTTTCTCTCTCTCGCTATGCTTTCTCTATCCAACCAACCATCTATTGTATTATTTTATATTCGCTAATGTTTGCAATGACCTTTTGACATTTACAAACTCCATCTGCTTTGTTTTTGTTATATGTTTGGTTATATTAATCATTTAGATAAAAGAAAGGTGTATTAGTTCATTTGATTTGTTTTAGACCAGGGGGTGGGCAAATACTTTTCAAAATGTCCCCCGGGCCGAGGGCTATCCCGCGTACGCTTTCCACACGCGTGGAGTTTTTTCCCTGCCCAAAAAATTCTTTTGACAAAAACACTATAAAAGTATCATTTTAAAACATTTGGACAATTAATAGTAATAATAAATTGTCTTACTTGGGTGTACAGTACATGCGAACAATTTGTGCCCAGTAAAATATGTCACGTAATATAATATCCATTATATTAAATGAATGGTCATTAAATAAATCAGTTAATGAAAGATTATAATCGAACAGACCTATACATAAAAGTAGGAATATGCTGTAACACTCTCTATTATTTGAGAGTGTCAAGCGCCAAAAAAATTTAAATTTGAGTTAAGCTCGGAATATTGTTTCAAATGCTATAATTAATAGTATTTTTTATGAATTATGTCTTAAAAAATTTATATTTAATGTAAAAGCTTAAAATTATTTTTATAATATTTCAATGCAGAATTTTCATTTTGCATTTATGCGTCAAGTGCAAGACATCGTAAACAACTCTACGTTTGAGATATTAATTGCTGCGTTTAAGTATTTTCAATTATGAACACCAGCATAACTATTGTTTAGTAGGATTTAATTTATTTCAAATTTATTATATTCTAGTTGTTGAAATTTAATACAAGTATTTCATAACCTACAAAAATTTTCTCTGAATTCGTAAATGTCAAAATTTAATTTTTAGATATTATTCCTGATAATGAAGATGAGCATCAGAGCGATTTCGAAAAGACAACAAAAAATAATATTAAGTCAATTTCATTATAACTTTGATTTACTGTTGCCATGTTCACTTCCATTCAGGAATTAATTGATGAGAAAATTTTGTTATCACTTTGTATTTAATTTTAAAATATTAATACTCTGTAAAATGTAATTTTGATGAAAAGTTTCTATGCTACTAGTATTAAATTTAACCATAAAAGAACTTTAATAATATCTCCGTTTTAATTTTTGAATTATAAACCTAAAATTATTTTATTAATATAAATAGTGCATAGATTAATTTGCAATCATGTGTCAAAAGACTTTGAAGCATTTTTTGCAAATATAATTGGACTTGGAGAATTTTGCAAAAATAATTTTATATTTTATTGTTTATTCTCTAAGTTAGTCGTATTTTTAGAGATAATTTATGAATATCTGCTATAATTACTTGCACAATTGACATAATCTAATCAAAACAATTTAAATCAGAAAAACTTTTCTGTTGATTTTCTCAAATCTCGGTACCTGGCACTTGACACACAATTGCGTAACAGGGTCCATTACAGACGGACATTAGCGAATTATATATATTAGATTTTAATTATTTTTCATTAGAGAGATAAATTAATAGGATTTGATTTTTAATAAGAACCCAATGCTTTCTTATGGGTAAAATTTTGAATTTTTTTGAGCCATCCCATTTGGGGATTGATTTTTCATATCGTCGGCAGCAGGGGGAGAAAGAAACGCTTTCACTGTCCTAACTCAGTATACATTTTTACTTTCTCTTACCTATATATGTAATATACAAAATCGGTTAACGAGTACTAGTACTTTACTGATGTACTTTTACAGTTTTAAATTCAAAAATCAATTATTTTTTAGATGCTCTTTAAAAAGTATATGAGTAAAATATTTCCTAAAAAAATTGTTTGAAGCACACTTTACTGATGTAGTATTTTAGATTTTTCAAATTAATTTTCCGGCATTTCCTTCCATAGAGCCAATGTTAAATCCCCGTATGGGGATTTGAATGTTGCACATTTAAAAAATGAAATTTTATATTTATTTAGGATTCTCTATTGTGTATAAAATAAAAGAATATTAAATAATAATATTCGCGAAGCCCGCCGAAGGGTAGTTGTGCAGCTAGCAACTTTTTCGTCATCATCATTTTCTATTGGCAACAATTTTTGTTGTTTTTCATAGGAAACAACAACGCCACTTTCATCATTGATGATGAAGCAAATAATGACGTCATTTTTTCCTCTCTCTTTCAATTATTATTATTAGGCTTCAGCGAATCCATTAGCCCCCTCCCCTCCCTCTGTTATTAATTAAAACAAAAGGGATAGATAATAAATGCATTTGCGAGACGTGCAATTAACCCTCTAGAAATTAATACGCTATTAGCGAGAGAGGAGATATCTATCCATTCATCTCTTGTTAATAACATGCCCTGATAGCCCCTTCCTCAAGGATTTCGGTCTTGGTCAACACCATTCCCCCACACATGTGACTAATAAACAAATAATCTATTTAAGGTTTGTTCGGACATTATTAAAGATTCAAAGCTAATTATTTAAATTGTTATTAAGGCGGGGCAGGAGTGAAGGCGTTACGCATGTTTTTCCCGATAAGATGGCGTTATGTGTCATTAAAAGTAGGCCCAAAAATCAAGTAATTCAAAAATTTGCCAAGAGATGTCAGAATGGTAGCTAATAATATTTAATGCATTTTCATTGATCTTTTAACAATAAATGTTATTATATATTATGTATCTTTTATAAAAGCATAAAGATATATAAATATAGGCTATTAGAGGATCAGCTGTTAGACTAGCCTGCCATCTATTGCAAGAATGCTGAACTAATTTGACAGTTGATTTTTAAATAAATCATCTAAGCTTATTTTAAAAATTTCTTAATTAATATGTGATTAATAATAACAATAAATTCATTTTAAAATTTAAAAAAAATTAAAGATTATTGGGACAGATTGTTTTTTTGTATTTGTTTGATAACAAAAAAATTAATTACGATAATTTTTTAATAAGTCATTAAACAAATTATAGCTCGATGTCCCAATAATCTCTTATGAATTTAATTCATTTAAAAAAAACCGCATTGAAAAATTCCTTAAAATAGTTTTTTTTAAGTACGTTTAGGCGACGCTCCTTAACCACTTTCCAGCATTCCTTTGATTATTTCTATCAAAAAAAAAAAAGAATATTTGTTATAAATCCTGAGAGATGGATATTTTATTTTTAGATCTCTTTAATTTGTACAAAAATATTTTTTTTTTTGGAAGAAAAAAAAACATTTATTTAATCTCAAGGAGTGAGTGAATGGCAGCCATTTTTTTTTATATATATATTTGACATATTCGACCTTGAATCGTTCGTTCGGCTTCATTAATCCCATTTTTTTAAATGCTTTTATTTAACTTACTCTTTCAAGGTCACCAACTTTATGGCTTTGTTAAGGACACTTCCCGATGAGCTAGAGGTGTGAAATTTGATATTTAAGAGTCATTTTTGATGACGCAAATTGTGAGTTTGGTTTTACCAAAATGGACCAAACTAATGTGGTACTTTATTTGAAACCCTTCGTGAATTAATGTAATTTCAAAAGACTTCCGATGGGCTAGAGGTGTGAAATGTAATACTTAAGAGTCATTTTTGATGACGCCACTATATGGTGGTTTTGATCAAAATAGACCAAACTAATGTGGTACTTTATTTGAAACCCTTCGCGAATTAATGTAATTTCAAAAGACTTCCCGATGGGCTAGAGGTGTGAAATGTAATACTTAAGAGTCATTTTTGATGACGCCACTATATGGTGGTTTTGATCAAAATAGACCAAACTAATGTGGTACTTTATTTGAAACCCTTCGCGAATTAATGTAATTTCAAAAGACTTCCCGATGGGCTAGAGGTGTGAAATGTAATACTTAAGAGTCATTTTTGATGACGCCACTATATGGTGGTTTTGATCAAAATAGACCAAACTAATGTGGTACTTTATTTGAAACCCTTCGCGAATTAATGTAATTTCAAAAGACTTCCCGATGGGCTAGAGGTGTGAAATGTAATACTTAAGAGTCATTTTTGATGACGCCACTATATGGTGGTTTTGATCAAAATAGACCAAACTAATGTGGTACTTTATTTGAAACCCTTCGTGAATTAATGTAATTTCAAAAGACTTCCCGATGGGCTAGAGGTGTGAAATGTAATACTTAAGAGTCATTTTTGATGACGCCACTATATGGTGGTTTTGATCAAAAATAGACCAAACTAATGTGGTACTTTATTTGAAGCCTCACGCAAATAAGGCCCTATTAACTATAGTTTTGAATTTTGATATTTACGAGTCATTTTTTATGATAATGCATAATTTTTCAATTGAACCAAATCAATACAGGCCAAACTAATGTGGTACTTTATCATATTGATGATTTTTGTTAAGACTAAAAGACTAAAAAGCTTAAAAAAAAATAAAATAAAAAAAGATTTTTAAAAAATGCTTTTATTTAAATTGAACTAAAAAGAGAGAAATAAGAAAGAAATAATTTAATTGTTCTTGTTAAAATTTTTAATATTTATGACTTAAAATAAAAGCGTGGGGCGCGAGCCTAGGAATCACTTCGAAGCGCCCCACGCTTTTATTTTAAGTCAAATATTAAAAAATTTTAACAAGAACAATTAAATTATTTCTTTCTTATTTCTCTCTTTTTAGTTCAATTTAAATAAAAGCATTTTTTTAAAAATCTTTTTTTTTATTTTATTTTTTTGATAATGGAAAAATAAAACCATCTCGTTGTCGACTAAAAATAAAAAAAAAAAGATTCAACAAACGTATTTAGAAAATGATGAACGAACGTCATTCATTTGCTTCAAGTTGGCGTGAGGGAAAAAATCTGGTGTGACTGGTTGCACCAGAAATTTTTGTGTCGAGACGTTTAAAAAGTAGCCTACTTAAAAAAAAAAACTACACTATTAGAAAAGAAATTTTTCAAAGCGGTTTTTTTTTAAATGAATTAAATTCATAAGAGATTATTGGAACATCGAGCTATAATTTTTTTAATGACTTATTAAAAAATTATCGTAATTAATTTTTTTGTTATCAAGCAAATGCAAAAAAACAATCTGTCCCAATAATCTTTAATTTTTTTTTTAATTTAAAAATGAATTTCTTGTTATTATTAATCACATATTAATTAAGAAATTTTTAAAATAAGCTTAGATGATTTATTTAAAAATCAACTGTCAAATTAGTTCAGCATTCTTGCAATAGATGGCAGGCTAGTCTAACAGCTGATCCCCCTTTTGGCCTATATTTATATATTTATATGCTTTTATAAAAGTTACATAATATATAATAACATTTATTGTTAAAAGATCAATCAAATCAACCAAATGCATTAAATATTATTAGCTACCATTCTGACATCTCTTGGCTAAATTTTTGAATTACTTGATTTTTGGGCATACTTTTTATGACACACAACGCCCTCTTATCGGGAAAAATATGCGTAACTCCTTCGCTCCCGTTTCACTTTAAAGAAAGCCCCTAAAGCGAGCAGTGCGGCTAGTACATCTTGAGTCAAAAAATAATTTATTGCCTCATCTAGATTTTGGCAGCCAAAGGGAATATTTTTTTTGATTTAATAGTCTGAAGGACATGGATGCTGGCCAAAAAAACTTTCCCCTCCCCTCCCCCTTTCCCCCCTCTCCCTTAGTAATATAAAGAGACCCCAATCAATACCAGATGAGCAAGGACAATTAACAAAAAATTCAATTTAACGAAATATTTACTCATTTGTTTTTTGTTGAGTGAATTCCGAAAGCACTTGACGCATTTATATATAATTTTTTTTTTTTTTTTTTAATTTAATGAGATCTAACTGTTTGATGGGCAAAAAAATAAATAATAGTTTATTAATTTTTAATTTCTCTTACCTCTATATACTCTCTAAAAACGAATTAGTAAAAAACTACTAATTCATAGTGAATAGTCACTTTTTTAAAATGTGCAAAGTAGACCACCCGTAAATAGTGGATATCCACTTTTTCAATTAGTAAAAAAAAAAAAAAATACTTCAATTAGTGAATTTTTCACAAATGAAAAAGTGAATTTTTCACTAATTGAAAAAAGTGAATTTTAAAAAAATAATGACCAAAAAAAAAAAAAGAAACGTTTACGATATCTCTATATATATAAAGAGAGAACTCACTGACTGACCATCATCGCACAGCCTAAACTGTAAGGACTAGAAAGCTGTAATTTGGCATATAGATTACTTTTATTGCGTATGCGTCATTTAAGAAGCGATTTTTCGAAATTCCCATTTTAAGGACACCAAATGGCCATTTATGGGTAAAATTTTGACTTTACATTAATTTCTAAACCAAAAAAGATATCAATTTGGTTTCTTCGCTAAAACCTTCTTTAGATAAATATATAAATTCGTTGTTTCAGGGTTTTTTGAAATTCGTCCCATAAGTACCCCAAATCGCCATTTTAGCCGGAATTGAATCAACTACTTTTTGAATTAGTAAAAAATAACTAATCTAAAAGTAACCAATAAACTTACTAAATATATTAGTAGATTCTACTTCAAAATGACTAAATTTGATGTAATTTTCTTATAGCAGAAATGGGGATAATCCGGGGACAAATTCTGGCCAGAAAATGACAAGATCCGCTTCCCAGAATAAGATGACGAAGCGTCACATAGACTGCCAGTTTCTGGCCTAAGCCCGGAATTTCTGGTCGGTTTTCAGACGATTTCGGTTCCAATTTTCTACCAGGGTAGTAACAAAATATAAATATTTTCCCATGTTTATAAATTTTATATCTTAAATTTTAATATATCAGCGGAAACTAAATATATCTCGATCTGGTGTGACAAGCACAGAACACAACTTTCGATTACCGAAGGTAAGAGAAAGTTTCGTGCGACGAGTCACACCAGATTTTTTTTTAGAAATAATTTTCTTGTTTCTTTACCGATTTGTTTTCAATGTTATTTGATATATGTGATAGGAGAGAGCTTTTATAATCCCTTGTTAGAGGATTGAATATCAAATAGATTCCTTTGATATATATGTATTCACTTCAATTCTTCTAACTAAAAAGCCCGGATTCCCAGTATGCCTATATGCTAAAAAATAATATGACAATTTCCAATTGAAAGTTATACTGAACAATTTGTATAAAAACAAAAATTGGTCACGCAACAAAAAAAATACAGTAATATAATAAGCACTTTTTAAACTGAAAGTTATTAGTCGTAGCGCCCAACAAGCCCATTCAGCTCTGACTATTCTTTCACTCAATCCCGTTACTTTACAAATTACCCGCGTTTTATGAAAATGCATTAAATCAGATTTGATAACCATAGAACAATTAATTAAGGTTGTTCGGACAGTACCTCGCAAGTCATAATAGAATCTAAATTTTTTTTTAAATAAAATTAAAAATTTGAATGCCAAAATTCCTTATTATAATTTAGTCGTGACCTATCAGAGTTTATAATTGGATTAAGTTAATAATTTAATTACCAAAAATAATAAATGAATGACTTTCGACTTGAGCAGTTTTTCACGTAATATAGAACTGGCAACATTGCATTCATCAGCTATCTATTTTAAATCTTAAACGCCTTAAATTTTATTTTATTTAATATATTACAATGTTTAATGCAAATCAGTTTAAACACAATGGACGATTTGCGAGAAAAAATATCGTAAAATTGAAAAAAAAAATGTAACTGACAGCGAGAAAAGAGTATTATTTTATGCGACGTTGACAGACTGGTCTGAGTCTCATTTTTAAATATTGGCGACTGTCATTTTGGAGAATTTTTTTGACTTTCTTGTTAAAATATCTTTAAAAGCCTTCGGCAGAAACTCTTGATTTTATGTTTAACGTATTCCTCGGAAGTGAATTGATAAAATGTAAGTTTTTTGTTTTTGTATCTATTGCAGAGGTGGCTATATAATTCGATATGTGTGCGTTTCGTCGTTATTCCCCATAGGCTACATGTTAAATTTCAATTTTTTAAAAATTAATTACACGATAACCCTGGGTCAGATCTGCTTCAAAATTTTATTTTATACGTATGTGATAGTGATTAATAACATATTAAAAAATTAGCTTTTAATCTAATAAAGTGCTTTAATGTTGACCTAGATTTATAGATTTGAGTCAATATCTCGAAACTAATGTTTTGTGGCTTATGACTATCTTCCACTAAGCCCTTCAATTGTTTCGTTTATTTCACACGAATAATAAATACAGTAGAAGAATTCCAAAAGCTTTCGTCTTTTCGTTCTAGCCAACGCTGTTTTATACGTCACACTCTTTGTTTGTTCTTGTAATAAACACCGTAAAAGGATTAAAAGTATAGAAAAATCCAAAGCAGAGAGTTGGTTGGTTGTTGTGTTAATTAATTGATTACTTACCGAGGGAATGGCGGTAAGTACCGCCTGCGAGTAGCACCTGCAGAATAAGTCCGGCTGACCGACTGTGCAGCATCCACCTGTTCAACAGAAAAAAAAAATTCATTAACTTGTAGCCTAATGGAAGAGGATTTTATTATTTAACATGCACAATGCCCCTGGATCCTGCTCTTCCAATGAAGAAATAAATTTTGTCTTTATAAAGCCCGCCGTACACGGATTTTTGGGGCCAATTCTGCGCAGAAACCTGCGCAGTGTGAAAATTGAAACTGACAGCTGAATCAAAAACTTTTTTAGGTTAAAAACTATAATTTGATTGTGACTTACTAAGCCTAGAAAGATTGTTTATAACCATCTGAACTGACATGTCTCAGTCGAAAATAAACCTGCAGCTAAAAACTTCCGTATTTTATTTGATTAACTATCACCACCTTAGTTCATCATAACAAACACTTCCACAATTTAAATTTTAAAATTCATAAATCATAAAAAAAAAAAAAAATTTTTATATTAATACATTGAAAGAAAGAAATATTATAAATGAATTGTAATAGAGTTTATAAAATTAGAATGCTCTCTAAGCGTTATCGAGGTCAAATGGCTTTCGATGAAAAAAACCTTGGCTGTAACTGTAATGTTAACGGAGTGTAATATGAGGTACAACAATGTCTTTACCCTAAGTTGAAATTGTAAACTATTATAGATATTTTGTTAACATTATGAATTTTTCAGTTTCATCTCAAGAAGAAGAGGCCTTTGTGCTTCTTTGAAATATCAGGAATAAAACTCAATTGGGGAAAATAAAAGAATCTTGTTTTTTGTTTTCCCTCCTACATCCTTGCCGAAAAGGAGCAGCGTGGTGGCGGTTTTTTAATTGTATGTTTCTCGGCATCACTCATCAATCTTCATTTAAATCATAAATGTTTGTGCAAATCCATCTAAAATAAATATTTTAGTTATTATCAAAGATTATATTCCAAATGAGAATTTAAATAAATAATAGTTATTTAAAACAAAGTATTCATTTACCTTTTATAATAATATAAATATATAATCTAGATAGTATTGCTCTTCTTTTATTATAAACTATAATTTCCAAAAAAGAACTGCAAAAAAATATATTTTTATTAATTATTATATTCCAAGTGGAAATTTAAATAAATAATAATGGAATTTAATAATCAATTAATTTAATAATTAATTCTTACCTTAATTTTATTTTCCAAATGAGGTGTGTTTATATATTTTATATTTTTATGATAATTTGACAATATATAATTATTTTAAAGATCTGTCAAAAACAGAAAAATTCTAGGTTATGATGCCAACAAATTTCCAAAAAGCGGTGTTGCCAGATATAGTCGATTTACTGCGCACCCTCTTTGCGTCGAATTGGTCCCAAGAAAATAGAACACGGGCTATTTTTCTAGCTAGATCCGACAACTTTTCGTCATTTTTTTTTTTTTTTGAGTGGCGAAAAAATAAAATAAAAGCCGACGTTTCGAGTGCCAATCGCACTCTTCATCAGGACAAAAATTGACATACAGCAATTTATATTCCGAGCTCGCATTTCATCGCTTTAAAGCAGGATCTTTCTTTAATGTGAGATATCCAGCAAGCAAGATCGTTAACACCCAAGAGAGAGAGAAAAAGGATTAATTTTTTTTTTTTTTTGCGCAAGGCGCAGACACAGTACGTACACCTTTGCAAAGTTAATTTCCAATCTTTCCTACTTTAATTAGAATACCCTCCAACTGAAAGGCAAAGAGTAATCCAATAATAGAGGGCTCTTTGCTTTTATGTCCTCTCTTACTTTTTAAAATTTGAAAATAAAATAGAGACATTTAAGAGAATGGTTATTGACAAAAAAAAAAGTCTGTGGTGTGACTTCACGCAGAGCTCTCAATCTACAAATGGACACACCATTGAGAGCACTCTAGCGAGATTGACATAAATCTAGCTAGAGTATCAGTGGACACACCTCCGAGACCTTCTCTCTAGAGTGATCTCGCTCTATTTGACTGATCAAATAGAGCTGCTTTTGACTATCTGAATTGAGTATCTTTTTGCTTCTATCTTCTTTACTAAACGATCATAGTCTTTAGGGCACATACCTTAAATGTTTTGAAGTCGTCATTATGAATTTATTTCAAAAGATCAGTAAATATTTCTGTCTTTCTAACCTAACTTCTAACACCCTTCGTTTCTTGTTTGTTCGCTGTTCGTGTTTATTTCTTTTCTTCATAATTAATATTATTTCGTTATTTAACTTTATTTTTCAATCATATCAATAATTAAAAGATTCAATTATTATATTTTATTTAATAATATAATAATTATTTTGAAATTTAATTTTAAAATTTGTAATAATATATAATTTAAAATATTTCCCATTTTTATGAACTTAAAACGTGTATTTCCATCATAATCTCGACATCATAACAAAATCCACTCCAAACACAGACTCAATAAATAAATAAACAAACAAGATTAATAAATAATAAAAATTGGATTAAAAAAAAAATTCTCTGAATGGAGAGATTAAAAAAAAAAAAAAATAAATAAATAAAAATTCTCTTGATTTGTGACGACAAATCATAATCCAATAAATGAACGCCTATTTAGATATAGGGCGTACGGTGTATAAAAAAGAAAGAAAAAAACGAAAAATGTATAAAAGGATTAATAAAAAAAAATTATATCTTAAGAGGGGTTGGGGTAGTCTTAACGTACTTAAAAAAAAAAACTAGACTATTATAAGGAATTTTTCAATGCGGTTTTTTTTTAAATGAATTAAATTCTTAAGAGATTATTGGGACATCGAGCTATAATTTTTTTAATGACTTATTAAAATATCGTAATTAATTTTTTTGTTATCAAGCAAATACAAAAAAACAATCTGTCCCAATAAACTTTAATTTTTTTTAAATTTAAAAATGAATTTATTGTTATTATTAATCACATATTAATTAAGAAATTTTTAAAATAAGCTTAGATGATTTATTTAAAAATCAACTGTCAAATTAGTTCAGCATTCTTGCAATAGATGGCAGGCTAGTCTAACAGCCGATCCCCTAATAGCCTATATTTATATATTTTTATGCTTTTATAAAAGATACATAATATATAATAACATTTATAAAGTATTTAGAATTGAGAAAGATGACTATAATGCCATCTGCCGAGAAAAGTCACAAATAAAGTAGACCTAATTGAAATAGAATTGAATTGTAATTAAAAAATAAATTGCCCCCGGGTGTGGCGTAGTAGATAGTGTGCCTACCTCCTATACCAAACGTCGCGGGTTCGGACCCCAGGCAGTCCGATGATTTTATTTAATCCATTTGGATACCAGATGGCTTAAATAGAAATGCCTGAACCCCCAAAAGATATTATCATATATAAAAGCCTTCAATTTTATTTTATTTAATATATTACAATGATTAATGCAAATCAGTTTAAACACAATGGACGAGTTGCGAGAAAAAATATCGTAAAATGGAAAAAAAAATGTAACTGACAGCGAGAAATGAGTATTATTTTATGCGACGTTGCCAGACTGGTCTGAGTCTCATTTTTAAATATTGGCTACTGTCATTTTGGAGAATTTTTTGACTTTCTTGTTAAAATATCTTTAAAAGTTTTCGGCAGAAACTCTTGATTTTATTTTTAACGTATCCCTCGGAAGTGAACTGATAAAATGGAAGTTTTTTGTTTTTGTATCTATTGCAGAGGTGGCTATATAATTCGATATGTGTGCGTTTCGTCGATATTCGCCATAGACTACATGTTAAATTTCAATTTTTTAAAAATTAATTACACGATAACCCTGCGTCAGATCTGCTTCAAAATTTTAATTTAATCGTATTTGATAGTGATTAATAACTAGGGTTTGGAAAAAACCGGAAAATTTTGAAAACCGGTTTTTCGGTGTTTTACAAAGCGGAAAACCGGTAAACCGGTTTTAAACCGGTTTTTTGTCAACATCTTAAATGATAACCGTTATTAATGAATATATCTATTGTGGAGCCAGGCATTCTTATTTTAGCCATTTGGTATGCAAATCGGACTACCTGCGATCCGAACCCAAGAAAATTATTATTACTACTATTCCAATCCAGTGCCTGCTTGAGGATTTGTTTATATTCATAGAATACAAAAAAATCCAAAAAATACATAAACTTATATATTACTCCATACATTTCCTATAGAAGAAATCGTAACTTTGGGAATTAATAACTCAAAAAATTGTCACCGGGATTGGAGTAGTTGGTAGCGTGCCTGTAAAATTATTAAGTCAGAAAGATAGATTGTATAAGCTTGTTTAATAAATAAAATATAAAGACAACAAAAACATACAACATCAAAACAACACAATCACCATGCCAATACATGATTCTTTCTTTTATAACAAAAAACAATTAATAATTAATATGTTAGTCTTTGGACTGGTCGAACTTCTCGTCCGTACTTAGTTTTATAAGAGCGTCCTCCAGTTGCGACCCCACCTTCTTCATTGTTACTTCTTCCTTGATCATTTTCTTCATTATTACATCTTCCATTGTTGTTCCCCATCTCCTCATTTCTTCCATAATTGTTTGATTCATTATTTCTTTCACCCGATCTTGCGTTTACTTCTTTTCCTGTGTTGTTAGTTTCATTGCTTTTTTCACCCATACTCTCGTTTTCTTCATTGTTACTTCCATTAGGTATTCCATTTTCCAGGTCCAAATTATTATAATTTTCATTTTCTTGTCCCAAAGTACAAAAATTTCCCTCATCCGGACAAAAAGTTAAAAAATTTCGGTTCCTTCGGTAAGACTTGTCATTAATTTTTATAGTATAAGACCTTAATTCAGGACCACATTTTATTACTGTGCCATATTTTCTTAAATCTCTAACCCAAACTTTCTGGCCAATTGACAATTCTGGTACGCCTTTTACTTTTAATCTTTTATTGTAATATTAATTATTAATTGTTTTTTGTTATAAAAGAAAGAATCATGTATTGGCATGGTGATTGTGTTGTTTTGATGTTGGATGTTTTTGTTGTCTTTATATTTTATTTTATTTTTTTTTTTTTTATTTTTTTTTTTTTTTTTTAGATTGTATAAGCTTGTTTAATAAATAAAATATAAAGACAACAAAAACATACAACATCAAAACAACACAATCACCATGCCAATACAGTGCCTATCTTCTATAACGAACGTCGAGGATTCGGGCCCCAGGCAGTCCGACGATTTTATTTAAGCCATTTGGATACCAAATGACTTAAATACAGTTATCGTAAAGTCTTAAATGGCCTAAGTTGTAGAAAAGACTGTGAATGTGTGTGTGTGACTGTGAGTGTGAATGAGAAAAAAGTGTGAATGTTTTTTTTTAACTCAAAAAATTGTAGGAATTTCGGGCCCCGAGTGTTTTTCCTGGAATTTCCATAATGACCTCTATAAGACTGCAAAATTTCGTCATTCCAACGGAAAGTTGGTCAAACAGAAAGACAGACGGACGGACAGACAGACGGACATTCGCTATTATTATATATAGATTATTTAAGTATTGGAAAATTCGGCATCTTGGGCCATTTAGACCCAATCCCTATTTATTTCAAATGATTGATAGCCAATTCAAATGAAATACATTTTTTTCGCTTGGGACGGGAAGCGAACCCGAAACCCCAAGCCACTAGAAGCTAATGTCTTCTCTCTGAGGCATGGGTCACGGGCTAATTGATAATTTGAATACAAGTATTACTGAAGAAAAAATTTAAAAAGAAAAACCGAATTCGGTTTTTCGGGAAAAACTCGGTTTCTCGGTTTTTGAAAATTAGCCAAAAAACCGGTTTACCGGTTTCGGTTTCCACCGGTGTCCAAACCCTATTAATAACATATTAAAAAATTAGTTTTTAATCTAACAAAGTGCTTTAATGTCCGAACAACCTTAAAAAGTAATAGAGACAGCTGGTTCAAATTTCGACATCAGAGGCGCGATATCAACAATAAAACTCTATCTATATATACATACTGTATAGATGGATAAATGTGGGCAGGGGCAGCCAATAAATAGACTCTGTATGCAGACTCAATCACCGGAGACGTTTCGGTTCCTTTTATTTAAGAACCATCTTCAGTCCTTACTAAAAATATACATTTAACATTAACAGTGTATATATAAAAATTGATTGTACAAAATTAATAATAAAATTATTAAAATATTTTGTAAAATAAAATAAATCTTGGTCTTACGATTGAAATAAAATTGCACACAGTTAGTCAGTGTTATAGGCATATGCATTGTTGTTTCGTCATAAGAATGGTACAAATGTATATTTTGGGTCAAAATAATAATAAATAATCTTGGCTTAAATAATCTTGGCGTTAAACCAGTCTTTGAATATTTTAGTTTCAAATGAAGTAAGTTGACTATAAGCAAGATCCCTTAAACGATTAATTTCAAGTTCGAAACAGTTGAGTTCTTTATGTTTCCCGAATCTCCAGATTGAGTAATGATCTCTTAAAATTTTTTAACAAATTAAAGGCACTATTGTTCCTCGATCTAACACATAATTCAATTACATTTTTGATATTGTTATTAAGAAAATTTGGGGTCACATCGTGAAATTTGCATCTGTTAAGGAAATACAGTCTATTTTTGTGTTTTTGCACTTTATCAATATATTTTGTTAACTCACGTATAATTAATTATAAGTCAAAATAATAATAAAAGATTAATTCTCGAAAAGTGTTACATTAGGGCGTTTGGTGATAGTTCTATCAATTTTCAAAGAGATAGTGAGAACCTGAGTAGAGTTTACGATGCCATTTTCCTCCAGTAATTGAGTGATGATCCACCGAAACGTCAAATTATGACGAATACCGAAAGGTCTAATGCCCAGTTGCACCAACTAGTCTCAGATCTTGACTTGGTCAAGTACGTCTTGAACTCAAGTCTCAGCTTGAGATTTAAAACGTTGCACCAATGAATCTTCAAATGATCTTACCCAAGCTGCCTTTAAGAAAAAACAACATCTGGCAACCTCGCATTTTTGTTACAAATTAGCCACTAGGCGGCACTGCAGGACAACAAAAAACATATTTGCTAACCAAAATCTGACCAAAATAAAAATAAATAAATAAATAATCAGCTTAATCTGTTTTATCAAATTCTGTCAACAAAAAAATATTAACAAATTTTAATAAGTGAAGTATTTCTAGGTCCTCCCTCATTGGGGAATAAAAAAGAGAAAAATTTTCATAATATATTTTTCTAGACAAACTATTGAATGAAATGGTACAAAAAAACAAACAAATTGTAAGTTAATCTACAGTATTTTTTTTTTAATTTAAAATAAATAAATTTACTTACTTTTTGTTTGACGTTTTTCTGCCACTTCAATTCAATCAACTTTTAAATCTATTATTTTTAATATCTATTTAAAATATTTAATATAATATATATATTTTTAATAATGGGTTTATTTAATTAATAAACAAATTAATGATTTAATTTAGGCTAATATTTTAATTTAATTAATATATTAATAAATTTAACAGTTAAAATATATTTAATATATTTATTTTAAATCATAGTGAATTTTGACAGATATATTTTGAAAATACGAGGTTATGTTCAAAACCTTTTCTGTCAATTATAACATTATGCAGACATCAAAATCTTCACCTCCGATCAGCTCCATCCACACCAATATTCCCGTTTTCTATTAATATCTTGAAGTAAAAACCAATTTATAGCGATTAAAAACAGTTTAAACTTTTACACACCGTCTATGCTTCAACAAATTTTATTTCGAATTTTTTATATATAATATAAATATACCTGGTAAATTTTTTAAAAATTCTTGACAGGCAGTATGAAAATATCATTTTTTTTTTAAATAATAACAATAAGATTGATTAATTAAAAAAAAAAATATATATATTCTAAGGGTTAATTATATAGATAGTTGAATAGATTAAAATGTCACAATTCTCCTTTTAGGTTACGAATTCAGGCTGAGAGGGACTTAAGTCGCCAAATTTGACTACTTGAGATGTAAGCTCAAAATCAGGACTTAAGTTTGTATTAAATGTTGGTGCAACACTCTAAGTTCAAATGTAAGATGTAAGACGATCTTGAGACTTGAGATATGTTGGTGCAACTGGGCATAAATTAATTTTTATTTAAAATTTGTATATGTTTATATTAAAAGATAAATGTTCCTTTATCTACTTTTATTATTTATAAAAAAATAATACTATACTTAATGTATATTAATAAATAAAATCCGAGGTCACTCCAGGTCAGAAAAAATTTTTCAATATTAAATTATAAAATTCACTTGAAAGAATTCATTGATATATGATACTCACCAGTGTAACCATCGTAAAACATTTTTGACCCAAAATATACATTTGTACCATTCTTATGACGAAACAACAATGCATATGCCTATAACACTGACTACTCTGTGCAATTTCATTTCAATCGTAAGACCAAGATTTATTTTATTTTACAAAATATTTTAATAATTTTATTATTAATTTTGTACAATCAATTTTTATATATACACTGTTAATGTTAAATGTATATTTTTAGTAAGGACTGAAGATGGTTCTTAAATAAAAGGAACCGAAACGTCTCCGGTGATTGAGTCTGCATACAGAGTCTATTTATTGGCTGCCCCTGCCCACATTTATCCATCTATATATCTCACAGCCACTATTTTGAACATATACCGGGTGGGCCAATAGTGCGTGGACGGAAGATTGTGGGCTTATTAAAAGGACATTTTTAAAATTTGTTGATCGCACATAATGTGGGGCCTTTAGGGCTACAAATTAAAAATATTTTTGTTCCAATTGCACCTCATATTATGAGGTGCACCTCATATTATGAGGTGCAATTGGAACAAAAATATTTTTAATTTGTAGCCCTAAAGGCCCCACATTATGTGCGATCAACAAATTTTAAAAATGTCCGTTAATAAGCCCACAATCTTCCGTCCATGCACTTTTGGCCCACCCGGTATACATACTGTATTTTGATTTCAAGCTTGTTCAATCTTTCTCATATAATAAAGCAGCGACAAGTGAGTCTCTCTGGGACACCTTATATCGGCTACTGCCATCTATTGGATTCTATTTAAACTAATAATTTAATTTAATATTTGGTATTCAAATTTACCGTATTTGCGAACACAAGCATATGCCGAGTGATTGATCAAAATGTTATTAAACGTCCTAAATAATTGGAAAATTACGAAAGCCCGGTGGGGGTGAAGAATCGTTAACTAAGGATGTTTGGGAGGTATATTAAAAATGCTACGAGACAATCGAAAATTTGACAGTATATTTCTCATTTAATGCTAAAACCCCTGCGAAAATTTCAAACCGTTAAAAAGTTATTGTAATTTTTAAAAAAATGTTATTTAATGGAGATTCGTTCACTAAGCAGATTAAATTTAATTTTAGTAGTAAAAATAAATGCTTGAAGATATTTCAAACTTTTCATAGTAGACTTTGAAGAACTTATTTTGCATCGATTTATTTTAATTCACTAAATCGTTTATGAGAAAAAAATTATAAATAGATGCAAAACTCGGTTATTATTTGATAAATTCATTAGTGTATAAGAAAGTGCGGCAACACTGTAGTCACCTGAGGGCTTTAGTTGTACACTGTAAAAAAACTTCCAGAAGACTTCCTATACAAGTATAGGAACTCTGTTACATAAACTGTTTATGAATATATATGAGAAAGTTCAATTTGTTGCCAACCTAACAAATTTCTTGTATATTTTAAAATTAATTATTTTGGTAAAAATTGTTAATTTTAATTTTTATAGCTATTTAGTTGAATTACTTTATAAAAATTATTTAATTAGTATGTTTTTAATACACTTCATAAATATTTAAATACGTAGTTTAGAGCGCGAATTTCAAACCAGAATTTAATAAATTTAGATTTGTGAAATAAATTTTAAAAGAATAATTTCAAGTTTCCTTAAAATAATTATAAAATAATATTAATAAAAATTCCTTGAGGTAGTCGAGTTATTTGAGAACGTTTAGACCAGTGATTCTCAACTTGTCGCGCAGTGCACTTTTAACGATTTCAAAATTTGGCGGCACACAAAGAAAAAGATAAGTTTAAAAGTTGGTAATTTGTTCATAAACTTTTATATTAATTTTACTTCAATCCTGGGTATATTAAAATTAAACTACGAAAGTATATGAAAAATGATTGAAAATTCATATTTTTTTTACAGTGTATATATAAGGATAGAATATTTCAAATAATTTATTTTTATAAAATTTATTTCATAATTCATTTGAGAGAAAGATTAACTCAAGCTGCCAACGTATGAATTATACAGTGTTGCCACGTTTTCAGTCTATTTTACAACAACGAATTATTAATATTTTTTTACTCATAATTTTTTTAAATAAATGCTTTTCCAGAGCTTTAATTTTTATTTCGAGTGAAATAATAAAATCTTTATAATCATAATTTATCAAGATTAAAATTAAATATTTTTGTGTTGAATAGTTTAAATCGTGGTACAATCACTGCCAAAAATTAGTTAAAATTTTTTCATATTATTCTATTTTAATGAAATTTTTTTTTTCACAATTTTCGATTTCCTAATAGAATATATCAGACCTGATATTTTGATTGATATTGTAATCTTAGGCGTTTCCATCAGCACGATCAGATTACTCTCCCCAATATCTTGAGTTACTCATTCTAGCGTTCTCGCGTTCTGCGGGAATTCATTGCGAAGCAGGTTTTTTTTTTATTTACCTTTTCTTTTTCTTTCAACATTTATTTCAAAATTTTATACCCCCTCTCTACTTAATCCTACCCCCAATTAAGCACGAGAGGTGACGTTTGATTCCCCCTCCCACATCCACGAGGGCCCAATAAAGGGATAAAAGGAAAAAAACGTCCACAATACATTTCTTTTATTCTGTAACTATTTTTTTAACTAATTGTATGTAATATGTCGTAATTATTCTTAAATTTTATTACTTTTGTGTTTATTAAAGCTTTTGTGGTTTGAAATATTATTATTAGGAGAATTTTTAATTTGTATTAAATATTTATTAGAAATATATAAATACTATATAACGTTTTAACTGCTTATTCTGCAGCCGTTATCAAGCAATGTGCACTTGCTCCGACTCAAGTGAACTGACTGTCATGTCCGTTGCTTGCCTTTTTATATACAGCGACGTCAGCGCCATCTGTTAGGCATTTCTGTGAAGTTAGATTCAAAGTTTTCCCGCCATTTTTTCTCATTTCCATGAAGTCAGTCACATTTTTCAAAGCAAGTGTTTACATAAAAAGCATGATGTTACAATAAGTTTTCTTAGTTTGGTTTTTACATAGATGTTAAAAAATATTATTGTATGTACATTGTATGTAAAAATCAAACTAAGAAAACTTATTGTAACATCATGCTTTTTATGTAAACACTTGCTTTGAAAAATGTGACTGACTTCATGGAAATGAGAAAAAATGGCGGGAAAACTTTGAATCTAACTTCACAGAAATGCTAACAGATGGCGCTGACTTCGCTGTATATAAAAAGGCAAGTAACAGACATGTCAGTTGGTTCACTTGAGTCGGAGCAAGTGCACAGTGCTTGATAACGGCTGCAGAATAAGCAGTTGAAATGTTGTACAGTATTTATATATTTTTAATAAATATTTAATACAAAAATGTGGTCTATAATTAAAAATTCTCCTAATAATTTTAATACTTTTGTCTCCGATTGTACCTCTCAAACATTCTTAAAAGGTTGCCGACCTCTACACATATTTTTTTTTTTTTTTAGCATTAATTTATGAATTTAATCATCAATCAATCTTTGATTTTAATTTCCTTTTTCGGTTATCGAATAATTCCATCTTAACTTGAGTATGAAATATTTAAAGATTTAAATCTTATCATCATCTTATTATTTATTTTATATTCAAACACCCCTGCCACGTTTAAATTTAATCCTAAGATTAAATAATAATTAAATATGAAATGATCTCTCTCGCTGCCATTTGAGTAAATCATCTTTAAGATGAGAGATGAGGTCATAAAAGGGCAAAAGGGGATTAAAAACATGGCGGCCTAACATCAGGGGCAATAAATAAAAAAAAAAAAAAAAAATCATCATTAAGGGCAAGGATCGATCCCTGGATGGGATGGTGCATTTAAGAAACATCCCCCGTATGTGATGACTCATTGGCAGATTAATAGGATGAAAACGTTACGGCTTGAGCTGGAAAAATCTGGTGTGACTATTTTTTTCCCTTTTCGGCTACAGAGGAAATTTAGGGGCAGGGCCGGCGCAAGCTATTCTGCCGCCCTGGGCAAGATATTATTTTTGCGCAATGCCAAGCACGACGATAGCTCGGGATTGGTGACCCCCGGCAAACAGCGTGTTTTAAAATTCTAATTAGAAGTTTGTTTAATTTTTCTTTATATTATTAAAGCAGTGACAAGTGAATCTCTGTGCAACACCTTATGTCGGCTGCTGCCATCTATTGGATACTATTTAAATTAATTATTTAATTTTCATGCTGGGACTTACAGCTTTGTATTTGGTACATTAAAGATGTTTGGGAGCAGGGCCGAATTGACGGGCCCCGGGGGCTACTTACCAATAGGCCCCCCCCAAAAAAAAAAAAAAACTTACAAGTTTTTTATTAGTATGGAAAAGGCAATTGTGGCCTTCAACAATTTTTTACACAACTTTTGAAATAGTTATACATAGCTTACAATATTTATTTAAAGCACGGCGAAAGCTCGGGATTGGTGACCCCCGGTCATCAGAGTGTGAAACGCCCCCCGGTAGCCATCGATACTATGTATTTACAATTAAATAAATAAATTTATCACCCCTAAAATGGCCTCTGTAGCCGAAAAGGGTTTAAAAAAAAAAAAAAAAAAAAAATTATTTTTGCGCCCCCCAAAAAAAAAAAAAAAATTTAAAAATTTAAATTGCCGCCCCCTCCTTAAAATTTTCCCTGATCTCAAAAATTTTTCTGCGAAATTTTTTTTTTTTTTTTTTTTGGCGCAACCAATTTTTTCCCGTGCGCCGCCCGCGGCGGAACATTTTCTCTTGATTGTTCTCTTGCGCGGAACCAAAATTTTTTCCCGTCCGAAAAAATATTTTACCTTTTTTTTTAGAGACACTAAATTTTTGCCATCCGCGGAACCAAAATTTCTCTTGCGCCGGCAAATTTTTTTTCGGGTGCCGCTTGTGGAACCAAAATTTTTTTTTTTTCCCCTTTTGCCGCCCTAGGCGACCGCCTAGTTCGCCTAGTGGACGCGCCGCCCCTGTTTAGGTGTGATAAATTTATTTATTTAATTGAAAATACATAGTATCAATAGCTACCAGGGGGCGTTTCACACTCTGATTGCCGGGGGTCACCAATCCCGAGCTTTCGCCGTGCTTTAAATAAATATTGTAAGCTATGTATAACTATATTAAAAGTTGTGTAAAAAATTGTTGAAGGCCACAATTGCCTTTTCCATACTAAAAAAAAAACTTGTAAGTTTTTTTTTTTTTTTTTTGGGGGGGGGCCGTATTAGTAAGTAGCCCCCGGGGCCCGTCAATTCGGCCCTGCTCCCAAACATCTTTAATGTACCAAATACAAAGCTCTAAGTCCCAGTAAGAGAATTAAATAATTAATTTAAATAGTATCCAATAGATGGCAGCAGCCGACATAAGGTGTTGCACAGAGATTCACTTGTCGCTGCTTTAATAATATAAAGAAAAATTAAACAAACTTCTATATTAGAATTTTTAAACATTCTGACGACTATTTTGAAATGGTATTTTATAATTATAATAATTAAATTGTATAAAAATTATTGTATATGTGAATTTTGAAAAAAAAAAAAATCTGGTGTGACTGGCGCACAGCACACAACTTTCTCATATTCTTCGGTAATCGAAAGTTGTTTTCTGTGCTTGTCACACCAGATTTTTTATTAAAAATTGCAGGAAATATACATGTATGTTAAGTCAAAACTTTGTTTAAATTAATAAAATATTATTTTATAAATAGTTAATTAAGAAATATTTTTACTTAAAATTTAGTAAAAATATTTCTTGATATAACGATAATTAGTTTTATTAAGTTTATTTAGAAATAAATTGCTGGGAAGGAATATAGTATCATTCAAGTAAAAAAAAAATGTTTACACCGACGACATACTTATATACCAAAATAACAGAGAAGTAAAATTACGTCACTCCAGTCAAGTTTTACTGTGTGATCCCCTAAAATTCGGATTTGGTTAGATCTCCAGTCAGTAAACACAAGTCAGGTCCCGGTGTGATCTTTTTAATAATGATTAATGTTGGCTAACCTGCTAATTTTATGTCATAAATTAACTTTTGAGGTTTTTTTTTCGTTTCGTGAAAATTTGTTCCCGATGCAACTAGACACTTTTGGAAATGGACGTTGTGAAATCAATTAATTTTGTTTACAAACAAACGCCTTCATATATATTTATTTTTAGAATCGAATTAGCACGTATTATTTTAGCGTTTCTCTCTCGTCCATGGTTGTTAGACTCACATTCAAACAGGTAGGAAGGAAGGACTTTGGGGGCGGCGAATTATTGATTGAACTCACCGGCACTGTGTGTGTCTGTGTGTGTGTATTCGCAAAAGTTGATGTGTTTGTTCCGAAATGAAATTGCTATATGTATTAATACTCGTAAAATCTACCAGCTCATTGCACGGAAAAATATTGCTAATTTATATGAAATTAGCTCAATTCTTTTCTTTTTACGTACGTGTACGTGTACACTGTAGTTTTTTTTTTGCTAGATTTACTCTAGCTAGAGCTATATGAGACTCAATCTACAAATGGACACACCATTGAGAGCACTCTAGCGAGATTGACATAAATCTAGCTAGAGTATCAGTGGACACACCTCCGAGACTTTCTCTCTAGAGTGATCTCGCTATATTTGACTGATTAAATAGAGCTGCTTTTGACTCTCTGAATTGAGTATCTTTTTGCCTTATTATTGATTCTTCTTTACTAAACGATCATAGTCTTTAGAGCACATACCTTAAATGTTTTGAAGTCGTCATTATGAATTTCTTTCAAAAGATCAGTAAATATTTCTGTCTTTCTAACCTAACTTCTAACACCCTTCGTTTCTTGTTTGTTCGCTGTTTGTGTTTATTTCTTTTCTTCATAATTGATATTATTTCGTTATTTAACTTTATTTTTCAATCATATCAATAATTAAAAGATTCAATTATTATATTTTATTTAATAATATAATAATTATTTTGAAATTTAATTTTTAAATTTGTAATAATATTTAATCAAAAATTTATAATTGAAAAGTTTTGTCGAAATAAAATATTAATAATTTTAATGAATTTAATAGAAAAGAAATATACTGTATTAAATTTTAATAAGAATGCATGGAAGGAGATGTGAGAACCTTTCCAATAAAGGTTTTTCCATAATAAGTGCAGTACTCGCCTCTATTTAATTGATTTGTTTTTAATCAAATCCTGTCAGTCCCCTGGCTGTACCCCCTAGCTAAGCCACTGGAAGGTACCTAAACGGTTATACAAATAAATTAGAAACTGGAGTATAGCTAGAGAAAATATAAGACTGCAAAAGTCTATAGTGTACACACCCAAGAGAGTTGTCTAGCTAGACTTGACTCTAGGTCCACCTTGGTGCTCTAGCTAGAGCTGAAATCTCTACAGTGTACACACCCAATAGGTCATTTTGATAACTTACCTACCCCAACATGAAATTCGGAGTTGAAGGACAAACTTCAATGCATTTACATAGGGATTTATATGATAATGTTTGTTTTTGAGTTATTTAGGCTCTCCAAATACTCAAAGATGCCAAAATTTTGTGATATTATCAATTGTGCTCGTAAAGGATATCAAGAGAAGTACAGATTCTTTATAGAATTTAAACATAAAATAAGTTGAATCAACTGTCAGTGTCAGAGGTTATGCTCAATAAAAAACAAGAAATTTGACTGAAACGAAGTTCAAATACACTTAAACACTTTATCTCAGGTAAATAACAAATAAAAATATCTATTTTGTTTCATATAATTATTCGAAACATTATTTAGGATAATCAACAAAGGTGAAACATCTCACAAGTGACAAGTGGGCCTCTCCTGGCTTGAATAGTGCTTGAATATGTGTTATAATTAAAATAAACGGATATAATCTAAGTAATAAACATATTTAAATAAAAAAGAGCGATATGAACAACAAAGGAAGGGTTTAAAGGTATGTTTACTTTTCTTATTTCAAATATGATTCAACCACCCATTCTACATTTACCTATATATATTTCCATTCATTCATTGCAATTATTCATTATTTTCGAAATAATTTACATTTCTGCTTTAAAATTTTAATTACTTAATTACTTGTTTTTTACTTTCTCTTACCTCTATATATGTTAATATATATAGAGAGAGAAAGTATTGCGATCATGTCAAAAATTCGATGTCGAGATTTTGATGGATATACATGTTTTGAGGTCCCCTGAGTCCAAAAAAGTGGGTCCCGCAAATTGGTCTGTGTGTGTGTGTGTGTGTGTGTGTGTCTGTATGTGTGGAACCATTTTTTTAGCATGAAGGAATTGAGCTACCGGATTGAAATTTTATATTTAACTTAAGTACCTTTGAAGAATCTCAAAATAAGCTTTTGAACAAAATCGGCCAAAAAGTACTAGTACTTTACTGATGTACTTTTTCAGTTTTTTTCGATTTTCTCAAAATTCCCTCCAAGGATTTTTTTTAAAATTCATAAATGAACTATTTTTTAGATGCTCTTTAAAATGTATATTCTCATTTTGCCGTTGAAATCTTCTGAAGACCACTTTATTCTTGTTCTTCATAGGAAAGATAGAACTGGTTGCCATGGTAACGGAATTTAAATCTTTTTCTTTTTATTAGATTAAAAATCAATTATTATTTAAATTCCCATTTATTTTTATTTTATTTGTGTCTTTAATTGCTTAGGAGAAAACATATATATCTCTCTCTCTCTCACTTGCAAACATTATCGCCTGTCTCTCCGCCTTCTCTCATAGGCCTAATGTTAATTTCCTATAGGAATTTGTATGTTAATTTCGATTCAAAAGGGGGTCCCCTTTGGAACTTTTTAGGCATTTAAAATTTTTTTTTTCCAATTCTTATGAAATTTTGTATTTATTTACGATTCTATATTGTGTATAAAATGTCCAAATATGAGATTAAAATTTTGAAAAATAACCATAGTTTATTTCAAGCAGTCAACATTTAAAATGCAAGTTTGAAACTAAGGTGCTATCGGAAACTAAATATATCTCGACACAAAAAATCTGGTGTGACCAGCACAGTGCGCAACTTTCTCTTACCGAAGGGTAAGAGAAAGTTGTGTGCTGTGCGCCAGTCACACCAGATTTTTTTTTTTAGTTACTCTGATAGATTCTCATATATACCTGAAGGAAGGCAAAATAAACTCCTGGGAATAAAAAAACAGATAAACTAAATTAATATTTATATTAATCTTTCTATATTAAAATAATATAGGCCCATTAAAATAATAATTATATGTTTTAACCATTATTTCATAGATCTTTATAAGGTAAATGTACATATAATAAATAAATACAAACATTATATCAGGTATTTCCTGTTGTAATTTTATAAAAACCCATCCTTCCTTGTCTTTATTTATTTTTTAATAGCTATTAACAGACAGATTTTCCAAAAGATATTAAATAATGACAAAAATAGATAAATTAGAAATTTTTACCATAACCTAACAAAATTGTTCTACCGTTAAATCACATGAAATTAAACTTGTTTATGGATAAATAAGCACCTATATAAATCTAATGATCCTATTTTATATTAATATTTAATCAAATAGCTAAAAAAATTAAAATTTATAAGCTAATTAGCCTGATTTAAAAGCGTTTCAATGTAAATCCTATGGGCGGAATAGCAGTTTGTCCTTCAACTTCTAATTTCATGTTGGGGTAGGTAAGTTATCAAAATGACCTATTAGATTTGAAGTAAATTAAATCTAGCTAGATTTTACTCTACAATGTACACGTACCATTATGAATAAACTCGCAATCTAATTGCTGTATTATGATAAAAGAGCGGAGGCAATTATATCTCTATTAATTTATAGAGAGCAAGTTTGCCAACTGTCTAAATTTAATAAAGTGGATTTCTATCTAATCAGGGGCGCCGGAACGAATTTGAATCAGGGGGGGGCAAAAAAATTTTTTTTAGAAAATTAAAATAATTTAATATGTTCAAATAGTATAAAACAAAAACAAATCTACTATAAAACTTTAAAAATTTTAAATAAAATCACAATTTTAATAAAATTAAAATTTTAAAAAATTTGCTAGTGATTTTTCAAAAATTTTTGGAAAAAAATTTGGAAAAAAATGAATTTTTTACTCTTTTAATTTAGAAGATTTTATTTTTCAAAAGTAAAAATATATAATTTTTAATAATAAATGAAATAAAAGAAGAAATTTTGCCCCCTCTGTCCCCCCCCCTGTAGGATGCCAGGGGGGGGGGCAATGTACCCTTGCCCCCCCCAGTTCCGGCGCCTATGTATCTAATACAAGTTGGTTATTTTATTTATTAAATTTATTCTGTCAACAGAAGTATAATAATAATAATAATGTTATTTTAATCGCCCTTTTCCCTTTTCAAACAAACAAACTTTTCATCAATTTCACGAGATAATAAAATACTAAGCAATGTGCTGGAAATATTTAAAACGATCTGCATAGCCCGCCTCTGGACACCCATATTTAAGTTTAATTTTTTTTTTTCATTTAAAGACTAGCTGCACGGTGACGAGTGGGGGGATCCCATTAAGTGTGCTTCCTTTTGCAGTGGCGCATTCAGAACAATTTTCTTTTTTCTTAAAATGAATATATATAAAATAGATAAATCAAAGTAACATTTGAACGATAATTTCATTTTTATAAATAAAGAATGTGTTGGTCCATGAAGTAATAATGTTCTTTATTATGAGCCAGGGCTTTTTTGTCCAATTAGCCCTCAGAAAATTTTTACAATAGTAAAGGGCAGTAAGGAGATCAAGGCAGCCAAAATATTAATACAATAAAAAAAAAATATCTTTTTCAAACACTTGTGGAAGTTTCGGCCGGACAATATGCTGTTCCAGTCGCACCAGATTTTTTTAGTATATTAACTTTTCATATACCCGAAAGTAAAATTCATAAATAGTATTTTCTTTAACTGGATACTGTGTATAGTATTGGTGATGGGTAGGCAGCCAGGATTAGAAATAAAACACGAAATTTTATCTCATTCTACTCGTCGACGTTTCGGATGCTAATCGACCCCTTTCTCAGGACTGAGCAGGTGTCAATTATAACAAAACGAGGTCATTTGTTGTGATTTAAACATTTTTATTACAAAGTGTAATTCTAAGTAGCAAGTATGTTTAAATCACAACAAATGACATCGTTTTGTTATAATTGACACCTGCTCAGTCCTGAGGAAGGGGGCGATTAGCATCCGAAACGTCGACGAGTAGAATGAGATAAAATTTCGTGTTTTATTTCTAATCCTGGCTGCCTACCCATCACCAATACTATTCATAAATAGTTTTTGTAACAGACTATATATGCAGCGGCGTAACTAGCCTTTCAGGGCGGAATGGGCGCCTTTTTTCGATCGACCTTTTTTTTTTTTTTTTTTTTTTTAGTATACGAATCTCGCTCGACCTTTTTTTGTTTTAGTTTTCGAATCATGTTTGATCTATTTTTTTTAAATTTTTCTCCTGATTTGTGATATAAAATGAATTTATTATGAAATTTCAAAAAAAAAAACCCGGAGATTTTGGGGGAAAGCCGGATGCGCGAGGGGTGCCAAAAGCTTGATGCGCCTGGGGGGAGGGGGGGCGAGCGCCCCCACCCGGATACGCTACTGACTATATGAATATCCTTTGAAAATTTTTAACAGTGTACCGCAGTTGCATATTTGAATGTTTTTTAGAGATAAATGACAGGCTAGCTATATAATAGTATTTTAAAACACGGACGAGTGTGTGTGTGTGTGTGGGGGGGGGAGGGGGGCGGTACACAAACTGAGTTTTATCTCTCTGAGTATAAAGAAAAAAATTCACAATTCTATATTCTTTTTTTAATTAAAGAGATGCATATATGTGTACTAGTTGGGAGAGAGTTTATTCAATTAATACAAAAAAAAAAAAATTTCCAGTTGGATTTTAATGATTTTCCCATAAATTTATTTTAACAAGTAGCTGCCCATTCGATAGAGAATTTAATTCATGACAATTTATTTATTTTATAGAATGAGTAGATTTGGAGTTATTTAGGAAAAACTAAAAAAGTAAGGGACAATTGCATCAGTTTGGGGGAGTTTGTTGACCTAGAGTTAGTTTGTAATGCATAAACCCTCTTCTGGGGGAACAAATAATGTTCTGTTTGTGAAGGTAGCAACGTTATAAAGACATCTTATAATTAAAAATAAAAATTGATATTATTACCCATTATTTAAATAAATATTATTAATTAAAATAATTAATTTTTTTTTTTTACTAAAATTTAAAAATTTTCAAAAAAATAAACAAGATTTATTAATGTTTACATAACAATTTGTCAATTGTTGCAATCTTCACAACTATTTTGACAAATTACCAACTGTGTGGCTCAAATAAAGATAATTTCAAAAAGAAATATACCTGACAAGAAGTAATATCAACTGAAAATATTTTATATAAATATGAGGATGTGGGGAAAATAAAACAAAAATATTTTTTGTGACGTTTGAGGCGATCGCACTTTCATCAGGACAAAAATGATGTAATCTCAGGTCGTTTGATGGAGTATAGACGTTTAACCATTTTACATTTTTGAAGACTCTGTATTTCGACCTCGAAATACAGAGTCTTCAAGTAAATGTAAAAATGGTTAAAACGCTATACTGCCATGTCAAACGACTGAAATTGACATCATTTTTGTCCTGATGAAGAGTGATCGATGAAACGTCGACAAAAATATTTTGTTTTATTTTTCGCTTGGATGCCCTTGAACCATCCTCATATCATAATATCCAGCCATCAAGAAACAACTATTTATATATAAATATTTAATATCAATATTATATCAATTTGCATTCAATTTGAAGACAAATAGTTTTATTAACAAGACATGTGCAATGCGTTAGCTGAAGTTAGGAGAATATTCAACAACTTGCAATATATCCTGGATATACGAGTATAATCCTGACTGACATAAAATGAATAATAACAATAAAAACAGTAGATTCCAGATTGCATTTATATTATTTTTTATATTTATATTCGTGAAGTTAGGATGCTTGTGTTCATAATACGTGTCACCCGAGGGCTAAATCTTAGCCCCGACTTTGGCTCCAATTTCACCATATATCTAGCTGAAATTACTCAAAAGTGAGGTTATCTCAGGGCTAAAAATGGCGACGAGATCTGATGCAACCGGGCCCTAAGACAAACCAATTTTCGTTATTGGCTAGCTCATGCAAGAAAGTGCTTAGAAACCATCATTTGTAACGTTCTGTATATCATCTGCCCTTTTAATATTGATTTTTTAACTGAATATAGAGGCATGCAATGATTATAGTGTAATAAAATTATAAAAGTATTTTCGCTAATTAATTACGTAACTAAGAGAGAAGAAGATGGATGAACGTTTTACGCAGAACTAAGAGATAACCATGATAAGATGGCGTTGTGTGTTATAAAAAGTATGCCCAAAAAATCAAGTAATTCAAAAATTTGCCAAGAGATGTCAGAATGGTAGCTAATAATATTTAATGCATTTTCATTGATCTTTTAACAATAAATGTTATTATATATTATATATCTTTTATAAAAGCATAAAAATATATAAATATAGGCCATTAGGGGATCGGCTGTTAGACTAGCCTGCCATCTATTGCAAGAATGCTGAACTAATTTGACAGTTGATTTTTAAATAAATCATCTAAGCTTATTTTAAACATTTCTTAATTAATATGTGATTAATAATAACAATAAATTCATTTTTAAATTTAAAAAAATTAAAGATTATTGGGACAGATTGTTTTTTTGTATTTGCTTGATAACAAAAAAATTAATTACGTTAATTTTTTAATAAGTCATTAAAAAAATTATAGCTCGATGTCCCAATAATCTCTTATGAATTTAATTCATTTAAAAAAAACCGCATTGAAAAATTCCTTACTAAATAGTTTTTTTTTTTTTTTTTTTTTTTTTTTTACTTTAATTCATCGACATCTTCATTTTTCAAAGAAGATTTTTCCTTTCATTCGTTTATCTTATAAATGAATCCATCTTTTGAACATTTTATTTATTTATTTATTCTTAATAAAATAATCATTTATCATTGGTGGAACTCATGGAATTCCTGTTTAAGGAATTTAATATAGAATTTGTCTTCTCCTGGTCAGTCTCAATCCACGTGAGGGAAGGGAAGGGACACAATGAGGAAAAATTTCATCTATAATCTAGGCCACAGTGAATCTTTGGTCCGAAAATACTCAGGCATTTTAAAGTATTTTTTTTATGCAGTTTTTTTTTTTTTTTAATGAATTAAATGCTTGAACATTTTACTTAATAGAAATAGCTTTTTTAAAAGTGAAACTTTATTTTGATCGACACAAATTTTTTCGTTTCTCTATCAGCATGTCGCGTTACAAGCCGTGACGTCAAAGGCCGTGACGCTACAAGTTATGACGTCACAAGCCATGACGACAAAAATAGCAAAGTTGAAATTTAATATATATAACAAATTATAAAAAAATAATTGTGAGATTTAATTATTTAAATTGATAAAATATAATTTTTAAAATAATTTAAAATGATTCAAATACTAAATAAATATTGTTCTCAGTTTTTTTAACATCAGCCTATTGATTTCCCATTATCATTCCCATTTTCCAATTATTAAGTTAAGATTAAAAACGCGATTTTAATACCCTTCAATGAATAATTTTTTGAAAAAAAGCCTACGATCCGAAAAAAAAAAGTTTCACTTGCATCGTGATTTCATAAAACCACACAATGTTTTTCTTAATTAGGATTAATTAAAAAAAATAATGAAAATTATTTTTTATATATTTATAGAAAATGAGAAAAAAAAATTCTATTATAATAATCGTAATTTTTTTTTTTTAATCAAACAATGTAAAAATCATTAATATCCAATTTCTATATAATAAGATCTATAATAAGTAAATAAATTGATGACAAAGTAAAAAATAAATTTATTTAATTTTATTTAAAAATTAACGGTCAAATAGTTCATCACTCTTGCAAAAGATGGCAGGCTAGTCTAACAGCCGGTATTATCAGATCACTTATAAGCCTATACTTGAAAAAAAAAAAAAAAAACTAATAAGTAAATTCTTTGAGTAAATTTCACCAAAATATGAATATTACCATTAAGTAGACAACTTTGAAGTTTAATTTAGTAGTAAAAATAACGTAATTTTTCCTGTGCCATTTACTTTAAAGGGAATTAATACCAAAAAGTTCCATAAATAAGTTCCTCTCTAAAAGTAAAAAAATTACTTTATGCTAGAGAAAATGCTGCTTGGGATGATATGTGGCTGCAAAATTTAAAATGAATACGAGAGACGCAACAGCCAGGAGATTATATATATAAAAAAAAAAAAACTTTTAATTAAATTGACTTTGCAGCTTCTTCGCCGTAGACGGATGGTTGGCCAAAAAAATTATAAAAACATTGTTTCTATTTTAAATTTAGTTATTATTGGTCAACTGCCTTGTACAAGTATCAGTTTCGATGCATTCATCATCCTCAGGACCTATAATTTAATATTACATTCAAATTTTTAATATTAGGTTTTATAACATTTTGATTAGCATTTTTTTATAAATACAGTATAATATTATTAATACAGAAATTTAAAATATTTTGGAAAAGTTTTTTTTTTTTTAAAACATTCTTCTTTTTCTCCCCCCCCCCCTCCCCTCCTTCTTTTCTTTTGGTGAGGTGGGGGAATTTATATTTTTATTATTAAGATTATTTGTATAATTAATTGGTGGGTGGGGGCGTTTTTTTTTATTTTTGTGGTTTTCTAACTTCAAAAAAAATATTAAAAGAGCGGGGGGGGTGGGGGCGGGACGCGCGGGGGTGGGGGGGGGGGGGAGGCAACCAACCCACCCCCCCCCCCCGTTTTGAAAAAGTTAAAAATATAAAATTAATTAATCACATCTGTTCATTATATAGCCTATAATTGGTTTAAATTTGTTAAAAGTTGTAATTACATACCTTAATAACTAAAGAATCTATTTTGAAATTGTATAATACACCTTGTCATATACTGACTGGACAGTTATTATGTCCTTAATGGCTATAAAATATATATGGTTTTTAGGATCTAAAAGAAACCTTATTCAATTAGTTACATTTCGATATGAACATTATGATTTACAAAAGGTCAGATTTTTATAATATTAATATTTTTTTGACCAACCATCCGTCTACGGCGAAGAAGCTGCAAAGTCAATTTAATTGATATAAATCTCGCCTGAATCAGCACATGAAAAAACTTTTATTTGAAACGTTTCGATCGCTAATCACGAAATCATTAGATCAATTAAGTGGAGGTTCAGGCGGGTTGCTCAGCTAGTTTCTAATAAAATGTTTTAAAAATCAGTTCAAGAGAGAGTGAGTTAAAAGCCTGGATTGTTATTTATATATTTCGCTAATGTCCGTTTGTTTGTCTGTCATATTCTATTCTGGGCAATTTCCCGTAATTTCGAAACCAAATTTTATATGCTTAAAAAGGACATTTTAGGGATTAGTGGAAAATTATTTTCATCCCGAAATTCCTGTAACTTTTTGAGTTATTAATTTTTAAAGTTACGATTTCTCCCATAGGAAATGTATAGAGAAATATTTATGTATTCTTTGCATTTATATATTCCATGAATGTAAGCAAATCGTCAAGCAGGCATTGGATTGGAATAGTAATGTTAATTTTCTTTTCATAATTGGACCCTGTTATGCATTAGTGTGTCAAGCGCCAAAAAAAAATTAAAAATTGAGTTAAGCACGGAATATTGTTTCAAATGCTATAATAAATAATATTTTTTATGAAATATGTCCTAAAAAAATTTATATTTAATGTAAAAGCTAAAAATTATTTTTACAATATTTCAATGCAGAATTTTCATTTTGCATTTATGCGTCAAGTGCAAGACATCGTAAACAACTATACGTTTGAGATATTAATTGCTGCATTTAAGTATTTTCAATTATGAACACCAGCATAACTATTGTTTAGTAGGATTTAATTTATTTCAAATTTATATACACTATTATATTCTAGTTGTTGGAATTTAATACAAGTATTTCATAACCTACAAAAATTTTCTCTGAATTCGTAGATGTCAAAATTTAATTTTTTAGATATTATTCCTGATAATGAAGATGAGGATCAGTGCGATTTCGAAAAATATTAAGTCGATTTCATTAGTTATAACTTTGATTTACTGTTGCCATGTTCACTTCCATTCAGGAATTAATTGATGAGAAAATTTTGTTAACACTTTGTATTTAATTTTAAAATATTAATACTATTTAAAATTTATTAATGTAATTTTGATGAAAAGTTTCTAAGCTACTAGTATTAAATATAACCATAAAAGAACTTTAATAATATCTCCGTTTTAATTTTTGAATTATAACCTAAAATTATTTTATTAATATAAATAGTGCATAGATTAATTTGCAATCATGTGTCAAGGGACTTTGAAGCATTTTTTGCAAATATAATTGGACTTACATTGTTAGAGAATTTTGCAAAAATAATTTTTTATATTTTATCGTTTATTCTCTAAATTAGTCATATTTTTAGAGATAATTTATGAATATCTGCCATAATTACAGTATTTACTTGCACAATTGACAAAAAAAAAAAATGATATATAATCTAATCAAAACAATTTAAATCAGAAAAACTTTAATGATAAATTTCTCAAATCTCGGTACCTGGCGCTTGACACACAATTGCCTAACAGGGTCCAATTAAGAAGAAAAGGCGAGGGGGTCCAGGGGGGGGGCGTGGCTAGTATTATGCCTATAAACCGAGATAGGATAAAAATTAATTAATTTAGAGTGGAAAATTTCTTTCCCTTTTCTCTTTGATAAGAAGAAAAAAAAGAAAGAAAGAACAACAAGACACTTGTGAGGACTTAAAATAGATCCATCATCCAACAGAACAGGGGGGAGGAGGGGGGGAGGATATGTTAAACATCCTTCCTTATTCCTCTCTCTCTCTCTCTCTTGCTCTTTTTGATTCACTTGAGATCTTAGATTATTTAGAATAGATGGCTCTCTTTTTTTTTTTTTTTTTTTTTATAAACAATTATTTTATTATATAACTAGCTGCGCAGCCTGCTTTCGGCGAGGACTGGACAACTGTCTTTTAAAGTGAAACTTTTATTTAATCCTCTCAAAATTTTTTTCGCTCTTCTATTAGCATGTCGCGTTACAAGCCGTGACGTCAAAGGCCGTGACGCTACAAGCCGTGACATCACAAGTCGTGACGACAAAAATAAGAAAGTTGAAATTTTAATATATATGACGGATTATAAAAAAAATAATTGTGAGATTTAATTATTTAATTTTTAAATTGATAAAATATAATTTTTTAAAATAAATTTAAAATGATTCAATTACTAAATAAATATTGTTCTCAGTTTTTAACATGCGTCTATTGATTTCCCCATTTTCCAATTATTAAATTAAGATTAATAAAAACGCGATTTTAATACCCTTAATTGAATAATTCTCTGAAAATTTTCAGTTTAACGCCTACGATCTAAAAAAAAAAAGTTTCACTTGCATCGTGGTTTCATAAAACCAGCATAGAATACAACTTTCGATTACCGAAGGTATACATAGATAAGAGAAAGTGAAAATGAATTTATTATTATTAATAATCACATATTAATTAAGAAAATTTTCAAATAAGCTTAGATGATTTATTGTCAAATAGTTGAGCACTCTTGCAAAAGATGGCAGGGTAGTCTAACAGCCGGTATTATCAGATCACTTATAAGCCTATATTTTTATGCTTTTATAAATGATACATAATATATAATAACATTTATTGTTAAAAGATCAATCAAAAAATCAACCAAATGCATTAAATTATTAGCTACCATTCTGACATCTCTTGGCGAATGTTTGAATTACTTGATTTTTTGGGCATACTTTTTATGACACCCAACGCTCTCTTATCGGGAAAAACAGCTTCGCTCCTACTCCCCTTTAATATTAAATTTGTGTATTTTGTTTGTTCTGATGATGTGCGTGACGAAACGTCATCTGTAGTTTTAATATTCCTAGTTGCAATGGACCGCCTCTTCCGGTCTTTGTGTCTAGCCAAGTGGAAGCCCCGTAACAACAGGAACAGGGACGATTTAACAAGATCAAAGGTTTATTGATTCAAACCAAGCAATTACACAATAACATACAATAATTCATAAAAAATTTAAAAATCACAGCCGGTAAATTCCAATCTTCATATGTTATTCTTTATTTCTGGAATTATAACAGAACTAATCACAGAAAATAGTGAACTGGCTTGACAAAGGCGGTTGTTGAATTGTTTCGTTCATCTGGAGGAAGGAGGTGGGGGTGGACTGTAATGGGAAGTACCTAAGTGCAAGTGGATTCTCCAAACGTCTACAAAATTGTTTTTATTTATAGCTACAGCCAGGCCCTGGGTATGTTGCCTCCTCCATACCAGATTTTTGCTCCATTTTCTCTAGAAATTCCGGGTTAGAGAACCCCATTTTGCCCAATTTGAGGTATGGAATTAAAGAGTTAGAACTTGGATATTGGATTTTATGAGATATCGCTCTTCCTTAGCCACCCGGCCCACAACCTCTTTCAGATCCCGGGTTACCCTGTCTTAGCCACCTGGGCAGTTCCTCGGTTACCCAGTCAGAGTAATCCTCATTTTAAAGGCACTTACAAATTGGGCTTGTGGGGTGAGATTTTCTCCGACTTTCCTACCCTAAGAGGAGACTTTGGCAATGCTTTGAATTATTTGCGGCAAGCTGGATTCGAACCCGAGTCGTTTTGAGACTTCAAACTCCGTAATCCACAGCCACTTGCCACGAGCTAGAATTTAGAAGGTATTAATGATGAGGAAAAATGACAGTCAGTGGATAATGAAGTAAAAGATTATGAAAGAAGATCAGCAAAAGAAGATATAATTATAATAAGAATGCAACTTGTTACATATGTGGCAGATCCAGCTCGTCTTCTCAAAGATTGTGGAGCATACCGACTGTCAATAAAGGAGCATGCCTCAGCTTTCTAGAAGCCATCAGTCTGGAAGGAATAGTCTGAACAGGGAGGAAGGGCACAATAGATCCAGGAAGTCTCAGTCCAACACGAAATCCCTATCTACATATGTGGCATCATCATAAGTATTCTCCTTCCTCCGCAGATCCGTTAGGTGGCGATTCTTTTTCCTCCATCTCTTTTACTCCCCGTCGTATCCTCCTTCAATCCATCAATCATTTTTCTTCTTCTCTGACCTTCAACCATTCCCTCCAGTACATCTTTCATTAAACAATTCCTTCTCAGTACGTGACCTGTCCAGTTCCTTTTCCTCAGAATAATGTTTTTAAGTAGATTTCGTTCCTCTCAGGGTAATTTTGCCTGGAACGCTATATCGGGTATGGTTTCAAAGAAAGATGAAAAGGAAAATTTTTACTAGGTTGTAGCTATAGAAAACAATTTTGTAGATCTTTGGAAAATCCACTACTCACACTCAGATACGTCACATTAGACCTGCACTCTATTCCCCACCTCTCGAGGTTCTTCCTCCAGATTATTGAAACAATTTGAGAACTGTGTTACTGGATTTTTCAAGTCAGTTTATTGTCTTCTGAGATTAGCTCTGTAATAATTACATAAACAAAGAATATTTTTTGAAAATCAAAGTTAATATATACTAATAATATTTGGTGTGTAGCTGATAATATCTAAGTAGATAGTAGAAAATATTCAAATCTGTTAAGGCCATCGAGAAGTAATCCAAGGTGACTTGAATAACTTTAGTTCCAGCTCAACTATTGGACTGAGGATGGTTTTATCTCATTAAAACCGAAACTGTTTCCTGAACAGAGAGTTTAATTTCGTGGAGACTTATTACCTGGCTGCATTCTCCTTTCCTATCAACTGTTTAAATACAACAGCCACTTTAAATCTTCAAATCACATAGCTTCTTACAGCCAAACCATGAGAAGTGCAATTCCATAGAAACCCCTGCCCTTTAATTTTTAATTATAAGATCGACGACACTCCACTCAATTTAGTTCACTTGATCAGAGACCTTGGAGTTTATTTTGATACCCAACTACCTTTCAACTATCACATTGAGAACAGTATTAATGAGGCTAGAAGACTTCTAGGTATCGTGTATCGTAACTCCAAATCATTTAACAGCTTATCAGCACTGAACTCTCTCTACTGTGGTCTTGTGAGACAGAAGTTGGAGTACAACTCATTGATATGGTCCCCATACTACTAGAAAACAGATTCCTTAGGTATCTGAGATATTGGGTTGGGAATCCTGCAGTTGATTGCTTCATCAGAAGAAGATAGACGTATTATCTGTGATCTCGTGACGCTTTACAAAACCATCTCGTATTACGATTGTCCCGAGCTGCTTGGGATGATGATCCCATCAGATATGGAGGCACTTTCCATGAGGAATCATGTCCAACCAATTATTCCTAAAATTCTCTGATGTTAAGGCTTGTGAACAATTATTCTGGTCAGAATTTGAAAGAGTTTGGCGTATTTCCGTGTGAGGCCTCAGGAGCGGAGTTTTTTTTCTCTCACATTGTCATCATACCAAATTGTATATTATTGTTGTTGTATGTTTGTATATCTAAAATCTCTGTATATTGATGAATTCATAATTGGGCATGACCCGTCGATAAATTTAAATCTAAATCTTTCGATTGCCAATGAGCGAGCAGCTAATGTTTCGGTCACACATATAGGACCATCCTCAGAGCCAGTCATTGTCAACATATTGATCCTCCAATGGTTATATTGGCAAAAGGCAATGTTTATACAATAAATTTAAAAGTATAGGTACTATGTACAGAAAGTGAATAATATTGGGGCTTCCCGGTGGATGGGTGACCGTCTGAGTGTCGAAATTCACCTTAAGTTTTATTTTATAATTAGCATATAACCTAGTGTTAGTCGTAGTTTCAACAAGAGAAATTTTATTGACACAAGTGTCGAGTAGACAGACTATCGACTGACTGTTACTAAATAAAAATTCATATTCCTTTTTTTTGTGAGGTTAACTAAATAAAATCGCGTGACTAAACGCCCATCAAGTCCTCCAGTTGTGTCGACATATTTATTGGAAGGTAAGAGAAAGTTCCCCAGATTTCTTTCTATTTATTTACAAAGAATTTATAAGAAAGAAGAATTTATTTATTTAACCCGTTTTTTTATAGTTATCTGCTATTTAATTATTTATTTAAACAGAGAATGAAATCTTAAACTGACATCATTTTTTTTTTTAATACGCAGGTTGTGACGTCAAATTAATTCCATGCATGTATGAAAATGCAAATTTTTAAATAAGTAGAATTTCATTAAATAAAAAAGAAAAAAACAATCTTAGCGCTAATAGACCCCTTGGGAGGAAAATAAAATCGAACTCATTTTCATATTTAACTACAACTTTCCGTTTTGCAAATCATTTTGTTAGATATGAACATTTTTTTTTTAACATATAATAAAGTTTTTATTATATATTCTGAAAGTAGAGTTTCTCCCGATTAAAATGATATATCACACTTGTATCTGGAAAAACATGGAGAATTTATAAAAATGAATTCTTAACAGCTGCACTTGGAGCATCGCTAATTGCCATTTAGGGACAAACAATTAAATAAAGCCAATTAAAAATTTAATTTTTATTTAAATAATGCGAGATTTATTAAATTTAATTAAGTAAAATATCATTTGAACAATAATTAAAAAATTTAATTGAAGAGATTTTTAATTAAAATTTAATATAAATTATATAGAATAATAATTGTGAGATTTATTTTAAATTTTCCTTTATAACGCATTTACTCAGGAACTACTTTACCGATTTTTATGGGATTTTTTGCAATGTGTAAAGAATTTAACAAGGGTGATTTATTTTGTAAAAAAAAATTTTTAGAATATGTAACAGTTAGAACCCAAAAATATTATTATAATTATTTTTTAAATATTAAAATAATTAATTTTAATTAGAAGTTGGTGATTTTATAGGAATCCTAAACGCGAAGTGTTTATTTTTCGGGGGCCCCACGGCATAAAAAAATCTATGACCTACTAGTCGTAGGGTCCGCTTTTAAGAGTTTAAACCAAATCTCCATTTGAGTTCCGTTTTATTTCTCAATTAAATTAGAATTTAAATGTCAATTAGAAATTGATTTGGTCGTAAAAAACAAAAAATATATAAATCCTGTCCTATCTGCTTTGAATAATTCATTTAATAAATAAACTTTTAAACAACGAGAGAAGGATTTTTTTTTTAAATCGATTAGTCAGTCACTTGTTTTATATATAGCTAGCTTTATGCTAGACTGATGACGTATTTGAATTTAAATAATTATATTTAATCGTTAAACTCTCAGGGGTTATTATTATATGTAAATGATTTCAAATAGGACAAATAATTTAGATTTATAAAAAAAAAAAAAAAAATTGAAATTAATGAGAATTTATTTAAAATTGCGGGATTTAATAAAGATTTTTAATTATAAATAATTTAATTTAAATTTCACCCATTTATTATTATAAAAATAAAATAAAATTTTAATTTCTTTCCTTATATGGTAATTAGAGATGCTCCAAGCGCAACAGAAAATTTATTTATTTTAACAAACTCTCAATATACAAGTGTGACATATCATTTTACTCGGGAGAACGTCTACTCTCAGGATATATAATAAAAAATATATGTTATTTAAATAAAAAAAATTCGAATCTTCACAAAAATTCATTTTTTTTTTTTTTTTAAATTATTTGACGAAATTTGCTTCGTAATTAATAGAATTGATCTCTGAACAGTGGCGGATCCAGAGTAGTTTCTCGGGGAGGGTAATCTGGTGTGACTGGTCGCACAGGACACAATTTTTTCCTTATTATCGGTAATTTAAAGGTGCATTTTATAGTTGTTTAATAGAATATATATACAAATCAAATTGTTAAGCATTAGTTTTTAAAATTTTATAATAAAAATACAATTTTTTTTCCCAAAAAAAAAAATATTTTTCTCAAATCTCGAAGGGCGGGGGGGGGTAATTACTCCCTTTACCCCCCCCCCTTGTATCCAAGTTTTGAGTGCCTTTTGCATCTTAGCCCACTCTAGGTGGATTGTTCAGCTAGTATAGCATTAATTAATTAACGCAAGTCCCCTTTGATTTAATAAATAATTGACATTTTTCTGTTTTACGTAATTATTAATTAAAAACTTGTTTTGTTCATTAAATAACGTTATTTTAAAAAAAAGTCATAGTCCCTATGGTCTTTAATTTTAGAATATGATTAAAAAAAAAAAGAAGAGTTCTATTAACAACAACAAAAAGAATCTCTCTTTTTTTTTTTTTTAAATAGTTTCCTTGATTTAAATTGGGTCAAAAGCAAATGACTCAAAGTCTTTTAACGAAATCAATTCTCAAAAGGGCTTCGCTATTAGGGAATAAGTTCCAATACGACCTGACACTTTGTTTAATTGTTTCAAAGAGACTAATTTCAGGATTTAAAGATAATTTATTTGTCTTAAACCGCCTGTCGAAACTTCTGGCAGTTCTGGTGTGACTGATCACCACCAGGAGCACAAGCTGGCTCCAAGGGCGGGGGGTGTAATCTGGTGTGACTGGTCGCACAGCACACAATTTTTTCTTAATTTAAAGGCGCATTCTGTATTAGTTTACCAGAATATATATCAAACAGTATCCGTCGAGGGTGGATGACTGGGGGGTGGTAAATCAGAGAAAATTATCTGCTCGCAATAAAAAAAAAAAAATATTATAAAGTGATAATAATTTATTTAAAAAAAAAGGAAGAAATTTTATATTTAAAGCGGAAAATTTTTATTTTATTTTATTGCAAAATATATACATATATAAAAAAAATAAATAAATAAATCAAGGGAAAATGTAAATATGGAATATGCGTGGCTGTCTTCGTGTCTTGAGAAAGTGGCGTTTCGGTCCAAAGTGATTGCCTTCGTCCGGACACAAATGAAGGCTGTTGGACGTTTCGATCCTCTTCTGGAAGCGATCGAAAGAGTGGCGGTGTGCACAAATTAAAAAAGACACTGACGGTAAAAAGGGATTAATTATTTTTTTTAAATAATTTTCTATTATTTCCATTTTCTATGAAAATTATACATTTAAATTTTAAATTGAAATTTCTTTTCTTTCTCTAATTTATTATTTAATCTTAAAATTTGCTAAAAATAATAATAAAAAAAAAAAAAAACTAAGAAATAAAATAAATTAATCTCTCCCTGGACAGGAACCTTGCGATATACTTATTATTATTAATAATGAAGGCGCCTCGACATCTAAGGCCATTAGGGCCTCTGGCCCAACTCATACACAATGCAATGCCAAAACGAATAGGTAGTAAACGAGCAGTGAACAAACAAAAAGACAAACCCAACGAACAATAGATAAACAAACCACCATGAACAAACAAATAAATAAATAAACTAACAAATAAATAGATATAAAGTCCACAAATGAATGGGGGGGGGGGGTAATTTCAGCCCTTGTCTGGTTCTTTTGAGTGTTCAATGGCCTAGCCCACCGGTTTCCGACTTGTTTCAAGTTCTTTGCTGTTATTGACGCGTCAGCTTCCTACTTTGCATTTCCTATTTAGCAAATCCGCCTTCACATCCAGATTTCCTTTGACGTATTTTGCAACTCACTTCGGCGGGCTTCTATAATTATAAACAATATAAAGTGACAGTAGCGCACTTTTAAAGCGTAGTGTGACGTTACGGCGACAAGCTGATAGATGGGAGAAAAAATTTGAGGCCATGTAATAAAAGTTTCATCAGGAATGCAAGCAGCAAAAATTTTTTTTCTTTAAAAATGAAACTGACGTTTCGGCTTTGGTCAAAGTCATCCTCGGAGGTGTTATTGGTCATTATGTACATATATTTTGAATTGTATTTTAGGATATAACATCAGGAAAAAAAAGTCTTCAGTTCGAGAAAAACTTTTTTTTTTCTTCTTCTATCACCAATACAATATATTTATTTTTTTTGTGCCTAATGTGATAATTGACTCAGGGCAGTACAAACATCTAGATTAGATAAATATATATCTATATATAAAATACTAATAATACATTATAATACATAAATAAATAAATAAATAAATTGTATTGGGATAGAAGAAGGAAAAAAGTTTTTCTCGAACTGAAGACTTTTTTCTTGATGTTATATCCTAAATTAATTCCAAATACAATTCAAAACATATATACATAATGACCAATAACAGCTCCGAGGATGGCTTTGACCAAAGCCGAAACGTCACCTGTTAAAATCTACATATATTTTTATTATATATATAATTCGCTAATGTCCGTCTGTCTGTCACGCTCTATTTAGGCAGCTTCTCGTTGGAATTTTGAAATGAAATTTTATATGCATAAAGAAGACCTTCTCAGAATCACAGAAAAATTATTTTCGTCCCGAAATTCCTAGAACTTTGTGAGTTATTAATTCTTAAAGTTACGATTTCTCCCATAGGAAATGTATAGAGCAATATTTATATATTCTTTTCATTTGTGTATTCCATGAATGTAAACAAATCCTCAAGCAGGCATTGGATTGGAATAGTAATGATAATTTTTTTTCATAATTAAGAAGAAAAGGCGAGGAAGGTCCAGGGGCGAAGCCCCCCTGTCTAGACGTGAAGTTTCTCATAATTAAGAAAAGGCGAGGGTCCGCCGCAGGCGGGCGACGGGGCTAGTATATTAAAAAAAAATTTGGCTGCGTTTTCTTCTAACTTTCATTCCTGATACAAATTCCACCAGCCATAAAATATCCTTATATAAAAGTTTCACTTTAAAAAGCAGCTTTATTTAAGGCCGAGACCATCTTCAGAGCTTTAACACATAGCAAGGACAAATTTTAAATTTACAATGTCAAAAAAAAAAAAACAATAAAATTAAATCTCACAATTATTATTCTATCTAATTAATTATATAAATATTAAATTTTAATTTTCAAATTTTTTTTTTTATTAAATTTCAAATAGGAAGTAAAAAAATTATTTAACAAAAATGAAAGAATTTCTCAAAATGAAGCGAAACCTGTAGCATGAGAAGACATTCTCTAAATAATAATATGAGAGAGTGGAATCCTCTATTGGACTACCACAAGACAAGAAGAAGACCGAGAGAGAAAGAGGGATATAAATAATTCGTTTAACAAATTTCGTTATATGTATAATTATAAATAGCAAAAGAAGAGAGCAAGCAAGCAAGCAACAACAGCTGCCGACAGACGCACACACACACACACTTAATAGAACAACGATTCCTCTTCTTCTTTTTTATTTAATAAACAAATCATCCTCTAAACAACGAATAAAAGAGCGATTTTCTCTATTCTTAGCATCTAGTTGACGCTAATCTTTTTAATCCAAGAGGGTGTTAAAATTTGAAGTGAATTAATCCACAAACTGGTGGTATTTTCTAAAAAAGATTGGCCGTTTATGGTACAAAGGGTTTATAATTTATAGAAATATAACAATCCGCAATCCTATTCTATTTGTACCTATTCTGGTTGTTATAAAATTTTTTACAAACATTTTGAAAAAAAAAAAATCCGTCCAGTAGTTTTGAAGTTATTACGTTTTAAAGGAAAAGTTAAAATCTCACTATTATTATTCTATAAAAAATTAAATTTTATTTAATTAATCTAATTAGTTGATCAATTATTTATTGATGAAATAAAATTATAATTGTTTTTAATTGGTATAAAATTATTAAATAAATAAAAAGACGCAACAATAGAGATAAATAAAATTTATAATAATTAATGGATTTCATTGTTGCACCTTTTTATTTTAATAAATATTTATTTAATAATGAATAATTTGATTAGTGGCAAGCATTGATTGACTTCTATCTTGCCTTATAAAAAAAAAAAAAATCAAAGTCATTTAATTATAATAATTAGATTAAAAATAATAAAATTTGTTATATAATTAAATTACCTTACTAAAGGCGAAACTCGCCTAAGGAGGGCGGCGCAGCTAGATAATTAGCATAATTATAAAGGAAGAAGATGAATTTTTTTATCATGAAATCGGGTTATAACACAGAAACACTGGAAAAAAAGTTTTTTACTTTTCGAAGAATAAACTAAAATATTTTTTAAAATAAATCTAGAAAATTTAAAAACACTAGGTCATAAGTTTCAAAGATTTATTTATGTTTTAAATTTTTTAATAAACCTAGTGTTTTTAAATAAAATTTTTTAAATTTCATTTATGTAAAATTTTTCGATTAGTAACAACAATTGTTTCCGTATTTCTATAGGCTTTAAGGAATTTACATTATTAATGCATAATTATGTCAATCGCGCTGCTCACTTTCATGTCTTAAAACATAATTTAATTATATAACAATTTTTATTATTGTTAATTAGAGAGATTTAATTATTATAAATAATTGGCTTTGATTTTTATTATTTAGACCGATAAATTAAATTGTTGATTAAATTAAATTGTTTAATTAATCAAATTAAATTTAATTTAATTGTTAATTAAATTAATTGTTCTTAATTGGTATTAAATTATTAAATAATTCATTATTAAATATTAAAATAAAAAGATACAACAATGAATAAAGTTTATAAAATCATTTCAATTGTTGTACCTTTTTATTTTAATATAAATATTTATTTAATAATACAATTAAAAAGGAGACAAGCAAATTAAAATTTCAAACATAAGTCGGGTTGGAGATTAGTTAGCCATAAAATACTCCGGGGGAACTAATTATGTATATATGTGAATTAAAAACACTAGGTTATAAGTTTCAAAAAAAAAAAAAATTGTTAATAAATCTTTGAAACTATATAACTGTGTGTTTTTAATTATTTTATTTATATGCTATAAATATGTTTCTATAAAAAAAATAATCGACCTTGAAATTTTACTCAAGGTCAAAAAATAACAATGTAGTTTTAGTTTTTTACACCGTTTGATTAAAAACTTGTTTCCATTTAAATAAATCTATCAAATTACTGTTTTATAATTTTTTTTTTTTAACGATGGTGATATTTTTAGGTTATGTTTTTTTTTTTCTTTATTTATTGTTTATCATTTCCTGAAGATAAAAAAAAAGAGAAAATAAACATTAAATATGTAATATGATGATAGGAGATTGTTCTATTTATCTTGATATATTATTAGTTGTTGTTGTTGTTGTTGTTGTTGTTGAGGCTATAAAAGAATAATGGGATTCCCTATTTAGAGTTAAATATCTAAACAAAAAAAAAAATTGTCCTAGGTGATAAAAGTTTTATTGCTATTGGAATCTGTTGTTGTTGTTGTTTGATCTCCATCTATTTTAAGGACAAATTTGTAGATTAGATTAAAGATTCTTTTTCTTTTTTGTCTTTAACCTAAAAAGATTTATATTTGAGAAATAAAATAGCATTTAAATATAAATAAATTAAATTTTAATTAATGCATTGTTGAATTAAAATTAAAAAAAAAATTTTAATTATTGAATTAATTATATTGTTTAAGACAAACAACAAATAATGACTATTATTAAATGAAAAAATAAAAAATGGCGGATGATAATCCGATTCAAATAAATAATCACGTTTTTTGCCAATTTATAATAAATATAAAAATACTAGTGTGGTATATCATTTTAATCAGAAAAATAGCGTGATTTAGAATAAGCAATTTATTTATAAATAATTGAAAACTTTAAACACCATTTTCCTTTCAAACACAGAAATTAGGCTAAATTTGTCAAAGAAATAAACAACTTTATTATTATTCTTTTTCTTTTCACCCCACTGTCAAAGTTTTCTTCTTCATTCGAACATTCCGTGACACACGCACACATATTTCAATCAAAGTTTTGATAATAGAGAGAACCAACAGGTGAAATGAGAAAAGAAAAAATCGAAATCTCATTTCTTGAGTGTGAAATTATATTTTTTTTTTTTTTTTTTGAAAGGGATGTTTTTATCGATTGATAGGATGAAGATGATGAAGATGACCTTTCATCTTGTATTAAACGTGTAGGAGGAGATTTATTTATTATACGCCTCCTCATGTAGAGAGATAGAACGAAAAAGAAAGCAATTAAAAAGCATTTTAATTTACCCTCTCGGGGGGAGGAAAATAGAAACCATCCAATGAAAGTGATAGAGAATTAATTTCAATTAAATTTCAATTAATAAAAAAATCTTCTTTTCTCGTAAATGGTAAAAGATACAAAAAACTTTTTCAAACAAAAGTTGTTCATAATCATAAATAGAATAATTTTGTTTATGTCCATTATTTTGATAGAATTAATAATTAATGAGATAATGGTAATTTTTTGTAATTGATCATGATAAATCTTTTTCATTCTTAATCTTCTAAAGGATAAAAAATATCAAAAAATCTTTCAAACAAAAGTTGTTCATAATCATAAATGGAACAATTTAGTTCATATGGATTATTTTGATAAAATTAAAAATAACGAAGATATTTGGCTTTATTGTAATTGATTATGATCAATCTTTTTCATTCTTAATCTGCTAAAGGATAAAAAATATCAACAAATATTTCAAACAAAAGTTGTTCATAATCATAAATGAATCAATTTTGTTCATATGGATTATTTTGATAAAACTAATAATTAAAGAGATATTTACATTTTTTGTGAGGGAACTTCAAATGAAGTTCCACTTCTTGTTAGTTGATTGTTACTAAAATTTAATAATGCATTTGGTTCTTGAGTAAAAACCGATATTCCAAATTTTGTTTCAATATCTCCAACAATTAGACTACAAAGTGGGTATGTATGCAGACACATATGTTTAAGTCACAACAACGAATAAATTCTTTATTTTTTAACCTTTTCCCAATCAATTTATAGAATTAATTCCTTTCATTAATCAAATTCCATAAAAGATTGAGAAATAAAAAAAAAAACTGGTGGAATGCCAAATTTCTTTTTCTTGATTAGATTTTTTTTTTTTTAAATTCATTTATCAAATTTATTGATTACATTAAAAAAAAAAAAAAAAACCAACAAAGAAAAGAAAAGAAAATTTCTCTCTGGTCATCTCATGACCTTTTCAATAAATTAAATATCATTTTAAAACGTCACGCTTCATATAGCAAAGGTTTTTTTTTTTTTATTCTATTTATGCCATCTTTGAAAAAAAAATAAATAAATAAAAAGTAAGAAATAATTTTTTCTATTTCTAGACAACCTAAATTATTATTATTTTTTTTACAAAATAAATCACCCTTGTTAAATTCTTTACACATTGCAAAAAATCCCATAAAAATCGGTCAAGTAGTTCCTGAGTAAATGCGTTATAAAGGAAAATTTAAAATAAATCTCACAATTATTATTCTATATAATTTATATTAAATTTTAATTAAAAATCTCTTATTTATTAATAATTGATCAAATGATATTTTACTTAATTAAATTTAATAAATCTCGCAATATTTAAATTAAAATTAAATTTTAATTGGCTTTATTTAATTGTTTGTCCTTAAATGGCAATTAGCGATGCTCCAAGTGCAGCTGTTAAGAATTCATTTTTATAAATTCTCCATGCTTTTCAGATACAAGTGTGATATATCATTTTAATCGGGAGAAACTCTACTTTCAGAATATATAATAAAAACTTTATTATATGTAAGAAAAAAAAATTTTCATATCCAACAAAATGATTTGCAAAACGGAATAAAAATAAAAAATGGCGGTTTATTTTGTCCGCCATCTCTGAGATCTTGTCTCGCTGCGAACAGTCACACCAGATTTTTTTTAAAATAATGAAACAAAATGATCAAACGCTATCTTTTTATTATTAAATGAACATTTTCTCTTTTTTGTTAGATTTAAAATTTGATTTGAAGTTAGATTTAATTTTAGATTGTGATCTACCAAAGTACAATATCTAGTATCTACGTGCAGTATTTTATTATTTTCTCCGACTAGAATAGTAGAAAGCAAGTTTTGTGTTTTCAAAGAGACTCAACATATCGAGAAATTGAATTCTATTAAACTTTATATCAACTTCTCTCTTTAAGGCGAGTTCATTCATAAAAACTTTTTGAATTATTCCACACCTAATAGCTTATAGTTTTCTTCCTTTCTCTTTCTCTCTTATATGAATTAATTTTCTATAAGTTTGAATTTATATATCAGGCCTAAATTTCCATGAATATATTATGAGGGAATAAATGATTTCTCCCCTTTTTATTTAATGAAAGAAGAAAGATTCGCTTCTTAATAATTTTTTTATAAATGTATTAAATATTTTTATTAATAATTAAATTAAAAAAAATTCTAATTGAAATATTTTTATATAAAGAGAAATAATTGAATTGTGATTATTGAAAATAATAATTTTATTTTTATTGAAATAAATAAATAATTTAAAATATTAATTAATTGGACATGAGCCCTGGAAGCCAACACACGGCTAAGCTCGAATTTTAATTCGCATTGAACCACTGAGGTGAGCACATCGTGCTCCCCAAAACCATCTCGACGTCCTTATCAACAACATTCTGCTGGTCCATGGTGATGTTGAATCCATGCTCACTGAATTATGAACCAGTGAGATTTTTGCCTGAGCTCTCTCTATCGAGCCGGCAACTTGTGGAGATCCTGCGAGGAGACGCCTGAAATCTGTTACCGCCTGCGCTCGATTCTTCTCCGTATCATCAGGGATGCTGTGGCGACTCCGGTCCCCGAAATCTCCTCCCCTGTGATATATTGTGTGCAGTGTACAGGTATGGCGCCTACCTTATTTAAATATTGATCAATATTTTTGTTGAAGCGATCGATCACCTTACTTTCTTAAATAATCATAAAAAAATATATAAGTAATAAAAATAAATAAAAATATGTATTAACCTAGTAAAACCAAATAATTCTTTTCATATAATACAAGAGAGAAATATAATAGAGTATTTTAATTTACTTATTATTATTTGCTATATTAAATGAAATCAGAAGAGAGGCGAAACTTTCGTTAATTAAATTCATTTTCTTCTCAACCCAAACAGTTCAGTTTTTTTTCTGTGTGTTCCCCTTTAATCAAATTTCTTTCAGGTTTCCTCAGTGCTGTAGCCGTGGACCCTGGTCGCATATATTCTTCTTTGGTATAGCATTTTTTTTTTAAATAAACGATATCTCAATTTATTTTCATAAGATCATCTCCGCCAGGCATGAAGCGATAACTCTCCTAATCGACCTGAGTTGCATTATCTATAATAATTGTTTGATTCCCCCTAAAAACTATTTAAATTTATTTCAGCCACTGTAGTCTAAAAAAACTACAGTGTAAGCGAAGCACATTTTTTACATTTTTTACAAAATTCCCTTTGGTCCGTCACGTTCCCCCAGTGGCACACCAAGGGGTCCTTTCTCCTCAATATCCTTTGAAGAAGGAGGAGAGGAGGAGAGGGGTGCATGGTGGAGGTAGGCTGGGATGCTTGTCTGTTTCGGAGAGATCTAAATGCCTACAAACTAAACAAAATCTTTGAAATTTCATATTCTGATCTATTAATAAATAATTAAAATTAACTCAAATGAAATTTGATATCTTTAACAATAATCGATAATTAGTTAAAATCATTACTTCTCAAATTCGAAAAATTAAAAAAAAAAAAAAATTATGATGATCTTAAATAAATTATTTTTGATAATCAAAAAAATAAAAATTAAACCAAATTTAATTTAATTAAATTATTAATCCATTATAGTTTCGAATAAATTCTTTCGATAAAATAAATATTTAAATTAAACTGCCTTTAAGTATAAAAAAAAAAAATCTTTCTTTTTGTTGATTGATATTCGGAATCCTCAAACAAAGTCTGATTTTTAAACGAAACAATTTTGTATCCACTGAATCATTTTGTTAGATATATTGTCTCAACACAGGTTTTTGACGTAGTTTTATATTTTTTTATATAATATTTAGCAGCGATAAAATGCCGATGTTATTGAGGTCCCGGACTGTACTGTCTCTTGGCGATCCCCAAACACAATCCATCGAGATTGAGGTACCCATTGACTCTTAAACACCCATTCAAACTAGTAACTTACTGAAACAGCAGACATGGCTGAGCAGATCACAAGTAGGCCTACTCCCTATCCTAATCCGGTCCCACAAGGCCCTGTTAGTTCTCAGGTGACTCTACAGGATATTATGGCACTTATCCGTCAAACCAGTGAACAAACACAAAATCAAATGGCAGTTCTCAGTCAAATGATGACCGAACAAACACAAACGTTGAAAGAAATTATCCTTCTAACAGGGAATAAATTATGCGATAGAGTTGACGATTTTCGGAGCAATATTTCGCGACAATTGACCACCGTTAACCAGTCCTTTAAACCGATGCAAATTGAGGAGAAAAACGCAGAAACAACAAGACATTGTGTTGCACAAAGAACAGAATCAAATTGAGGTGGTGGACCAGATACCAAAGCAATCTGATCCCAATATAACCGAAATAAATAAAAATGAAGTTAGTTTACAAAATTACAATAAAAATCAAATAAAAAATGATTTGTACTATATCCCTCTTTTCAGGCCTTTGTCTATAGTGCCAGAATGGACCTTAGTAAAGGTTACTTTATTTTCCTCTTGTAGAATTCGAAATTGGTCCTTCCGTCTGTTCAGTTTTTATCGTGAAGAACACTCGTTAGTTGATACTGGGACTGTTGATTCTTTAAATTATTTACCTCAGCTTAACTTTTCGACAAAAGAAATTCCTAAAAAATTGCCCCCATATAATTCTTTGCCCTGTTCGTCTCCGGTGTCGAATTTTCCATCTTTTAAAATCGCCGCAGTTA
>JAKCPI010017235.1:0-12154 GCA_023213315.1 Euborellia annulipes
ACTTAATCATTTCAAATTGTAGTCTAATAACTTAAAATAATCTTTATCGCTAATATTTTAAATGATAATAATTATTATTGTATACAATTTTTTTCTTTAAGACTTTTTTGTTTTTGTTTAATTTAGAAGCCTCTAGCCTTAAAAACTCTTGAAAGTTCAAAGAAAAAAAAACAATTATTACCCGGGGCTAGTAGTCAGATAGAAGTATATATTACAAAGAACTAAAATTTTAATTATCGTTGAAAAGCCAACAAAATAAAAGGACACAAAGTAAAAACAATAGAAGCTAGATGACAATGCTAGGACAAATTAGAAAGATGACCCTTGAAAGGGCAAATGAGTATCCTTTAATGAATCCTAGAATTTCAATTTTCTCTAAGATGGCGTACAATAATAACAATTTCTTTTAATAAAGAAACATTATGCAGAGTTGGGAATTTTTTTTTTTTTAATAAACCGCCTCTGGAAAAGGTTAATTGGGTAAAGTACCATAGGTTGCAAAGTTAGTACAGTCTGTTGCAAATTTATTTGTACAATATTAAAATCGTTCTCTTAAAGTTTTTTTCTAAATAAATTTGAAATAGACCATCGTCTTTAGTTATTTGCTGGTCAGTTCTAGTCAATTAGCCACCTTATCCGACTGATAGCAAATCATTGATATAGTAAACAAGAACACCCTTAACCTTCCAGTTAAAAAAATGAGTTTTTTTACCTAATTCCAAAAAATAAATTAACACGACTTGTGTTCCTAATTTCACTCCTTACCGGGTTAACTACGATATGGGATAATGAGATTAGTTAGATGTGAAAAGACTCGAAGTCATAGTCATCTAGTTAATCCGAGGGATAGCTAGTTAATTATAAGTGAAGACCTAAAAAGAATAAAATTTTATTGTTTTCAAAAAAAATATGGAGGGCTGAGAAACATAGTCAAATTTTTTTGAAAATAAGATTTCAATTTTCCATATCATTTGGATGCCATCTACCATTATATACAGTAAACCAAAGAATATTTCAAAAAATTAACCAATTTTTGTAAAATAAATAAAATTTCGACAATAAATTGGTAGATTGCATATAAAATATGAAAGAAATGCCCTGATAACTTTTTTTGGGGGGCTGGGCCCCTTTTCCTCAAGGGCTCGAGCCCCATGGAGTCGGCTCCTATGTCCAGGGCTATGGATCCATATGATAAATTTTCGATGTAAATATTTTGAATCTAGAAAATTTCCATTTAAAAAAAAGTCCCTGGAGAGAAAGTCGTCAAAAATTTGCTAACCATGCTTTGTAATAATTTGAATCTTTCTGTTAAGTAATTAATTTAATTAGTCTATTATTTTTCGATCACAAGAGTTCATTTATGTAAATCCTTTTTTTTACCCTCAACCTTCACTAAAGAAAGACTCATTAAAAAAAAAATGATTTGAAAATTCTCGCCAACTCCTTGTCAGTAGTCTAGTGGGCAGAATTTTGACTTCCCCTAATATAAATAAGATTCCATTATCCATGATTGGATTAAATAATTTTGATTTAATCCCATTTGATATAATCTTTTATTTAACTTCTTTTTTCTCTGTCTCTCTAGATAAAAAAGCCATGCCATTTGCAAAAACTATTTTGTCAACATTGAGAGGGAAAAAAAAGGAAAAAGAGCAGAAAGACAATTCTCGTCGCCTTGTCCGGACGAATCTGAATAGAAATAGGTTTATTAGCCAAATAGGCAGATAACATCAAGAGGATGCAGGACAATTGTAATGGGCTGGCCATTAAAAGCCGGCCATGTCAAAAGAGAGAGACCCCCCATAATGGGGGAAATTACGGGCAGGTGCCCGAGAAAATCCAGGGTCAATGGGAGACGAAATATTCTGAGCGTAAATGGCTTACTTTATTCTCTTCTCTCTTGTATAACAAAATAAAATCACTCGTTTTTTTTTTCTCTTTTAAAAAGGGGAGAAAAAAATTATTCCTGAAAATTCATTTAAACATACAAAGTGTTTTTTTATTTATTTATTCCCCCTCTAAGAACCTCTGAGATTTTTTTTATTTTTGAAACCATAAAAAATATATCCTTAATTTGGTATCCAAATGGCTTAAATAAAATCATCGGACTGCCTGGGGTCGGAACCCGCGACGCTCGGTATAGAAGGTAGACACCCCACCAACTACACCAAGCCCGAGGGTATGCGGAACATTCGATTTCAATGGCAAAATGAGAATATTCATCTAAAGCTAAAAGCATCTAAATTATATTTGAATCGTTTATTTCAGAAACCACCTAAGTGCGCTTTTTTCAACTTTCGTAAAACTAAAGAAAACTGTTTTGCAGCTTAAGTATAGGTCTAGTCTCCTTCAAATATATTTTTACCAAAGGGGTCATTCCACGTCAAATCAACCAAAAAAATAAAAAATTTTCACCCATAATCTCAGATTTTTATGAAACTTGGTATGTTTGTTCTATATATAGAGATAAGTAACAGCACCAAATTTCAATTTTTTATCTCACTTAGTTTTCGAGTTATGGCTCTTTAAGGTTTTGATTTTTTCACCTTGCGCGGCTTGGCTAATGCCAAACAAAATGTGACATGGAAGAGAAAATAATTTCTCATTTGCTTATTTGACCACCAATCTTGATGAAATTTTTATGGTAGGTTCTTTTAAACAATAAGGAATTAGAAAAAAATATATCACGAATCTAAGTTAATCCTAAAATATAAAAAAAAATTCATATTGTTGATTTTTTTTTAGTTTTGAAAACGCAAAGATGCTTTAGCGCTAAAGCCAATATCTCCAAAAGGGAATGAGATATTCAAGAAAATTTTTTTTCTAAATAATCTACATGAAATGGGCTTTAATTTAGTAAAATAAAATGTTTGTGTATTTTGTTCCCTCTATTTCTAAAGTCCATTGCAAGTTTCAATATATAGTTTTACATGTTAAAAAGATTTCAAGGGCAAAATGAAAATATACATTTTAAAGAGCATCTAAAAAAGAATTGATTTATGAATTTTAATAAAAATCGTTGCAGGAAATTTTGAGAAAATTGGAAAAACTGAAAAAGTACATCAGTAAAGTACTAGTACTTTTTGGCCGATTTTGTTCAAAAGCTTATTTTGAGTGTCCCGGAGGGTATCTAACTTAAATATAAAATTTCAACCTCGTAACTCAATCCTTTCATACTTTCAATTGAATTGATTGAATTTTCGTCTGTGTTCAGTTTTAAGCAGACACACACACAGTGTCCATTTGAAATCATGAAAGAATTGAGCTAGGAGGTTGAAATTTTATATTTAAGTTAGATACCCTCCGGGACACTCAAAATAAGCTTTTGAACAAAATCGGCCAAAAAGTACTAGTACTTTACTGATGTACTTTTTCAGTTTTTTCCAATTTTCTCAAAATTTGCTGCAACGATTTTTATTAAAATTCATAAATCAATTCTTTTTTAGATGCTCTTTAAAATGTATATTTTCATTTTGCCCTTGAAATCTTTTTAACATGTAAAACTATATATTGAAACTTGCAATGGACTTTAGAAATAGAGGGAACAAAATACACAAACATTTTATTTTACTAAATTAAAGCCCATTTCATGTAGATTATTTAGAAAAAAAAAATTTTCTTGAATATCTCATTCCCTTTGGAGATATTGGCTTTAGCGCTAAAGCATCTTTGCGTTTTCAAAACTAAAAAAAAATCAACAATATGAATTTTTTTTTATATTTTAGGATTAACTTAGATTCGTGATATATTTTTTTTCTAATTCCTTATTGTTTAAAGAACACCTACCATAAAAATTTCATCAAGATTGGTGGTCAAATAAGCAAATGAGAAATTATTTTCTCTTCCATGTCACATTTTGTTAGGCATTGGCCAAGCCGCGCAAGGTGAAAAAATCAAAACTTTAAAGAGCCATAACTCGAAAACTAAGTGAGATAAAAAATTGAAATTTGGTGCTGTTACTTATCTCTATATATAGAACAAACATACCAAGTTTCATAAAAATCTGAGATTATGGGTGAAATGGCCTGGTTGAACTGACGTGGAATGACCCCAAATCAAAAACATGCTATTGGGATAATCTAAAAGATGTATTTACCTTTAAATTGTACAGTAGCACCAAAAACCAAACATGATTTAAAATTTTGTCCCTTAGGTGGTTTCTGAAATAAACGATTCAATTTATTTTTGAACTTTAATCAAAATCGTTGAAGCAAATTTTGAGAAAATCGAAAAAACTGAAAAAGTGCATCAGTAAAGTTCTAGTACTTTTTGGCTGATTTCGTTCAAAGGCTTCTTGTCACGTCCCTGGGGGTACCTAACTTAAATATCAAATTTCAACTTCCTAACTCATTTCGTTCTTGAAATATTTTGGTCACAGGCAGACAGACAGACACACACACACAGACAGATAGATCATGTCGCTAAAAACCACTTTTTTGGATTCAGGGGACCCCCAAAAAGTGTATATCCATCAAAATCTCGAAATCAAATTTTTTACATGAATCCAATACTTTCTTTCTATATATATTAACATATATAGAGGTAAGAGAAAGTAAAATGTGTTTAAAAAATATTCTATAAAAATGTAAGGAGGTAAAATTCTTGTGATGATTAGACTTCCAAGACCGAGGCACCACAATCGTTATTTGGATACCAAATGGTAAAAATAAATGTGTCTGGAACCCAATATATATCGCGTTAGCATAATAAGTATCGTCTAAAGTCTATATGACCTAAGATGCCGAAAAGACAACAAAGAAGGAGCAATGCCACGCTCGGAATTGGTGACCCCTGCAATCAGCCTGTGACTCCCCAGAAGCCAACAGTACTGATGTATTTAAATTATTTAAATAAATGAATAACCCCTAATGGCTTCCGAAAAGGATGAAAAATCTTTAACATGACCTAGGAACCGAAGTCGAGAGTTAAAAGAAGCGAACTAAATTGCTAAGACTACAAAATACAAATAGACTACAACTGGAGATGTATCAATTTAATATCTATTAAATTAAATAGTTACAAATAGTACAAATATAATTGATTCCGTCTCAATAAATTTATTTTATTTTGGTTTATTCTAACGAATAAACACCTTGCTTTTTTATATACAAAAAAAAAAAAATTAGCTTAATAAATAATTCATTTAAAAAGCCGATTAATTATTTTTTGATAAAACACTTCATGTTAAATGAGCAAATAAAACGTGCAAAAAACAAAACAGTAATCTAAAATTTCAGGGCTCTTTTAAAAAATGTATGCCTAAAGGCATTGTTTTATTTTTTAAATAAATTAACAGAGAGAGAGCTAGGCGCTTATTAATTTTAATGAAAATTCGAAGAATTAAACAGGAAATTGAAAAGGAGAAGTTTAATTTTTTAAATTAAATATTAAATTTAGATGAAGTGGCAGTGAAGGAGAAATAAATTAAAATCAACATCAACCCCCACTTGAGATCAGACCTAATTTTCCCAGTTCCTGAAATCATCAGAGGTGAAAGCGTTCTACTCGCTGCAACAATATATATCGGCTATAAAAATTATAATAAAAAAAGTAAAGGAATGTACGAGTGATTAGGAAAGAAAAAGAAAAAAAAATGTAGACTATACACCACTGTAGTATTAATAAACTGTAAATTATCCTAAATTGTTTTAAAAAAATAATTATATTGTATAAATTATAAATAAATATTGTAAGACATTGGAGAAAAAAGACGGATGGGCTTGGACTGTAAATATAAAATAAATAAATAAAATTTATTCCAATAAAATAGTCATCGAGATCTTTGATATTAAGCAATTATAGACTTGAATTTGCGGCCATAGGTACAGTCGAGGCCACAAGCGCCTGATGTGCTCGAGAGTGGAGCCTTGAGCACATCAGGCGCCGGCTGTACACAACATTTAAACCTAAATGTTTATAAGTTGTAATTCCTAAAGAATCCCGAAAATTTAACCAAAAATAAATAAAGTTTATTTTATAGATGGTTGGCTCTTTTTCAGGTCTAATTCATATATGGACCCTGTTATGCAATGGTGTGTCAAAGACCAAACATCGAGTTTTGAGAAAATCAACATTAAAGTTTTTTGTTTTCATTTTTTTTTTTTTTTTTTTTTTTTTTTTTTAACATACACACTTTTTTCTCATTCACACTCACACTCACACACACATTCACACAGTCTTTTCGGCAACTTAGGCCATATAAGACTTTGACGATAACCGTTGTAATATATATTATCTATTAGGGGTTCAGGCATTTCTATTTAAGCCATCTGGTATCCAAATGGCTTAAATAAAATCATCGGACTGCCTGGGTCCGAACCCGCGACGTTTGGCATAGGAGGTAGGCACGCTACCTACTACGCCACACCCGGGGGCTTTTGTTTTCATTGGATTATATATAATTTTTGTTGTCAACTGTGCAAGTAACATTAAATATAAATTTTTTTAGGACATATTTCATAAAAAATCTGGTGTGACTTGCGCACAGCACACAACTTTCTCTTACCTTCGGTAATCGAAAGTTGTGTACTGTGCTTGTCTCACCAGATTTTTTGTGTCGACATGTATTTAGTTTCCGACAGTACGGTTCATTCAATTTTCAAGATGTAAAATTTATAATTATAGCGAAATATTTATATTTTGTTACCATGGCAACCATTTCTCCTATCTTTTCTATGGAGTACAAGAGTAAAGTGGTCTTCAGAAGATTTCAATGGCAAAATGAGAATATACATTTGAAAGAGAATCTAAAAAATAATTGATTTTTGAATTAAAAAAAAAAATCGTTGGAGCAAATTTTGAGAAAATCGAAAAAAACTGAAAAATTGCATCAGTAAAGTACTAGTACTCTTAGGTCGATTTTGTTCAAAAGCTTCGTGTCACGTCCCATGGAGGTGCCTAACTTAAATATAAAATTTCAACCTCCTAGCTCTTTTCGTTCTTGAGATATTTTGTTCACAGACACACAGACAGACACACACACAGACAGACACACAGACAGACCATGTCGCGAAAACCACTTTTTTGGATTCAGGGGACCTCAAAACGTGAAGATCCATCAAAATCTCGACATCGAATTTTTGACATGAATCCAATACTTTCTCTCTCTATATATATTAACATATATATATATATATAGAGGTAAGAGAAAGTAAAAATACTAGACTATTAATTATAGCATTTGAAACAATATTCCGTGCTTAACTCAATTTTGAATTTTTTTGGTCTTTGACACACCATTGCATAACAGGGTCCATATAGGCTAATCATTTACTTAAGAAAAATTAAGTACAGTAATAAATTTGATTTTTAGATGAAATTGAATGTGTTGTTATTTGTAAGGGATTATTAACAAACAATAAATAGAAAAAATATAAAAGAATATTTTTTCAAGATCTATTTAAGCATTATTATTTATTAAAAGCTGATCTTAAATCATACTTTTATAATATCAGTATCCCGATGAAAGGACTTCTAAGCGCTATTAATGCAAATTTTACAGGAAACAATAAAAATGTTTAAATGGAGTTGAGTATTTTTTTTTTTTTTTTTTTTGATCTATACGACAATCTTTACTGGCAAATTATGAAAAACGCAATAATAAAATAAAAATTTATACTTCTTGACTTAGTAATCTGATGAGTTGTTTTCAATTAAAATTTAATTCAATTTATTATAGAATTTAATAAAAGAGAGTCGGCGTTTCAATGAAGAGATTGAATTTATTTGACATCAGGTTAAATAGATTGCAAATTCCTAGGCAATCCGAGTCATTATTTATTTATTATAACTTTACACTAGGGCTTACTAAAAAAATTGTTTTTATAGTAAACAATTTTCAGAAAATTTAAAACTCTTGCAAATTAAAAAAAAAAAAAAAAAAAAAAAAACAAGATTTACTAGATCCGTTTAGAAAATGTAAGCCCGTGCTCTCGGGAACTTGAAATTCACACCGAGAAAGAGATAGATTAGTCTATTACATGGTAAGTCAGTCAACAGTCTATTGACTGATTTTAGGGAGTGGAGAGTTTAGGAATATAAGGAATAAAGAATTTTAAGATCGCGAAAATTTAAAATGCTTTGGGAAAAAGCGATTATATTAAAAAATGTATAATTCTAGTAGTTTTAAAATAAAAAAAAATGATAAATGAAAAAATGAAAATTAATGAATGAATTATAACTTTAAAAATCCAAATGGATAATTATTTATTTATACACCCTATAGAAAATTTAACCAGAAAAAAAAATAAAACTCATATAAATTAAATATCTAAATTAATTATTCATAATAAAAAAAATTTATATAATCCTTTAAAAGAAAAATCTATTTTTGTAATAACAAAATAACAAAAACAAATTTGCAAATGTTCAAAAATCGAAAAAAAAAAAAAAAAAAAAATAGTAGGCAGAGATCCCACAACCGGAACCGCCTGAAAAGGTGTGAAATTAATAGTTGATTGTTATCAAAAATTTTCAGGAAAATCAGAGGTTGCATGATTTTCAGAAAATTATTAAGATTTTGGAAATGACACAGAAAAATTATTCAAAAAAATTAATTGTATTTTTTCTTGAAAACTAAACAAAAAAAAAAAAAAAGTTGGAAATTAGACCATTTTTGTAGGAGTTATGAGCAAAAAACAAAAAAAGAGGGTTTTTTTTTTAATTTGAACCAAATCTCAAAATTTACCGGGAGGGATTTTTTGAGGGGTATTAAAAAATATCAAAAAATGGAGGAAATCAAAAATTAAAATTTTTCAAACCGTTCGATTTGGCGTGGAATGCCCCATATATATTATACTAGTCGCAAAGCCGCCTTCGGCGGGCTTTCCGCTTAGCCGGGGGGCTGCGCCCCTGGACCCTTGCTCGCCTTCGGCGAGCAAGTTTATTCCCAATTTGGGATATTTCTTGTTGCAATGCAAGTGATAAGTTATATGTTTATGCAGCCCCCGAATTCTGGCGCCCCTGGACCAATTCCAAAGCGCCACTCCTAAAGCGGACGCTATTTGCAAGACTTTAGACAAATAATAATATTGGTATTAAATTATTAATATCAATGTGTTCTTTAAAAAAATTTTTTTTTTTAGATATTTTTTCAGCTTTTCTAAATTTGTAAGATATTTTACGTTGAAATAATGAAATCTTTAACAGATTTAAATTATAAGCCTTTTTATTTTCTATCGATTTGCTCAATTTTCTTTGCAAGCTTTCCAAGTATATTCACCTCATCAGAATTAGGCCTAATAGCGATACAAAAATTAAAAAAAAAAACGTATAAAAATTATAATAAAAAAAAATTAATAAACTATTTAATTTGACCATTTAATAAAAGAAAGGCCAGTAATTTGTCTTTTTAAATGCTTTTATTTAACTTACTTTTTCAAGGTCACCAACTTTGAGTCTTTGTTAAGGACACTTCCCGATGAGCTAGAGGTGTGAAATTTGATATTTAAGAGTCATTTTTGATGACGCAAATTGTGAGTTGGGTTTTACCAAAATGGACCAAACTAATGTGGTACTTTATTTGAAACCCTTCGCGAATTAATGTAATTTCAAAAGGCTTCCCGATGGGCTAGAGGTGTGAAATGTAATACTTAAGGGTCATTTTTGATGACGCCACTAGATGGTGGTTTTGATCAAAATAGACCAAACTAATGTGGTACTTTATTTGAAACCCTTCGCGAATTAATGTAATTTCAAAAGGCTTCCCGATGGGCTAGAGGTGTGAAATGTAATACTTAAGAGTCATTTTTGATGACGCCACTATATGGTGGTTTTGATCAAAATAGACCAAACTAATGTGGTACTTTATTTGAAACCCTTCGCGAATTAATGTAATTTCAAAAGGCTTCCCGATGGGCTAGAGGTCTGAAATGTAATACTTAAGAGTCATTATTGATGACGCCACTATATGGTGGTTTTGATCAAAATAGACCAAACTAATGTGGTACTTTATTTGAAACCCTTCGCGAATTAATGTAATTTCAAAAGGCTTCCCGATGGGCTAGAGGTCTGAAATGTAATACTTAAGAGTCATTTTTGATGACGCCACTATATGGTGGTTTTGATCAAAATAGACCAAACTAATGTGGTACTTTATTTGAAACCCTTCGCGAATTAATGTAATTTCAAAAGGCTTCCCGATGGGCTAGAGGTCTGAAATGTAATACTTAAGAGTCATTTTTGATGACGCCACTATATGGTGGTTTTGATCAAAATAGACCAAACTAATGTGGTACTTTAATTGAAACCCTTCGCGAATCAATGTAATTTCAAAAGACTTCCCCGATGGGCTAGAGGTGTGAAATGTAATACTTAAGAGTCATTTTTGATGACGCCACTATATGGTGGTTTTGATCAAAATAGACCAAACTAATGTGGTACTTTATTTGAAACCCTTCGCGAATTAATGTAATTTCAAAAGGCTTTCCGATGGGCTAGAGGTCTGAAATGTAATACTTAAGAGTCATTTTTGATGACGCCACTATATGGTGGTTTTGATCAAAATAGACCAAACTAATGTGGTACTTTATTTGAAACCCTTCGCGAATTAATGTAATTTCAAAAGGCTTCCCGATGGGCTAGAGGTCTGAAATGTAATACTTAAGAGTCATTTTTGATGACGCCACTATATGGTGGTTTTGATCAAAATAGACCAAACTAATGTGGTACTTTATTTGAAACCCTTCGCGAATTAATGTAATTTCAAAAGGCTTTCCGATGGGCTAGAGGTCTGAAATGTAATACTTAAGAGTCATTTTTGATGACGCCACTATATGGTGGTTTTGATCAAAATAGACCAAACTAATGTGGTACTTTATTTGAAGCCTCACGCAAATAAGGCCCTATTAACTATAGTTTTGAATTTTGATATTTACGAGTCATTTTTTTATGATAATGAATAATTTTTCAATTGAACCAAATCACTACAGGCCAAACTAATGTGGTACTTTATCATATTGATGATTTTTGATAAGACTAAAAAGACTAAAAAGCTTAAAATAAAAATAAAATAAAAAAAGATTTTAAAAAATGCTTTTATTTAAATTGAACTAAAAGAGAGAAATAAGAAAGAAATAATTTAATTGTTCTTGTTAAAATTTTTTAATATTTATGACTTAAAATAAAAGCGTGGGGCGCTTCGAAGTGATTCCGAGGCTCGCGCCCCACGCTTTTATTTTGTCATAAATATTAAAAAATTTTAACAAGAACAATTAAATTATTTCTTTCTTATTTCTCTCTTTTTAGTTCAATTTAAATAAAAGCATTTTTTTAAAAATCTTTTTTTTATTTTATTTTTATTGAAACGGGTTTTAAGACATTAGAACAAGGTGGATGTTGCTTATAAGATACGCAGGATTAAATTTAATTAAATGTTTTAAATTAATGTTTGTTTTCTATAGTTTTAATTTTGCGGTTATCATTTTAATATCCTAATAAACATTTGGTCTTGCTTTTACACTAAGTACAAGTATGAAATTGTTTATATTGTTCGCTCTCTCTACCTCCTGGCCGTTTTAAAAAATAACGCATCTGCAAATACATCTTTTTTTTTTATATAAATGTAAAATTGTTTATTTTATTTTGGTTTAAATTCTTTTTTATACCCCCTCAAGTTCCCCTCCCCCTCCTTCCTCCGTAAAGCAGATCCTTTTGAGCAGGGACATAACCAGGGGAGGATCTGGTGGTTCAAACCCCACACCCCCTTCAAAATCCGAAAAATTTTAAATAAAGAGAAATACTTATGCAGAGGCGGCGCGTCCACTAGGCAAACTAGGCGACCGCCTAGGGCGGCAACCTGGAGAGGGCGGCAAAAAAGGAAAAAATATAAAAACTTTTGATTCCGCGGGCGGCACACGGGAAAAAATTTGGGTCCCGGGGCGGCAAAATTTTGTGTCTCTAAAAAAAGGCAAAATATTTTTACGGGCGGGAAAAAATTTATGTTTGGCGGGGCGGCACACGGGAAAAAATTTGGGTCCCGGGGGCGGCAAAATTTTGGTTCCGCGAAAAAAAAAAAAAATTCGCAGAAAAAATTTTTGAGATCGGGGAAAATTTTAAGGAGGGGGCGGCAAATTAAATTTTTAAAGTTTTTTTTTGGGGGGGGGGGGCGCAAAAAAATATCTTGCCTAGGGAGGCAGAATAGCTTGCGCCGGCCCTG
>JAKCPI010017237.1:0-20504 GCA_023213315.1 Euborellia annulipes
ATAAAATTTGGTCAAATCCTATGTTTATCGTTTCGAAAGGATTACAAACGATGTATTTACATTGTTTACATTTTTGAATGCATAATAAAGGATCTATTCATGAGGCACCTTAATATTTAATAAAAAAAACAATGGTTAAATAATCATATTTAAAATTCAACCAAAAACAGGGAGATTCAAAAAAGGGCACCTCGCATTCCTTTTGCTTAGAGTTGAGGTGAAATCAAAAAAATTCCGTCTCACTTTTCTGAGTTATATAAAAGCGAGAATATATGAAACAAATAAAATTCCGTAGGCCGTTTTATTTAAGTGAAAATATTTTCTCTCTTTTAAATAACTCAGATAAACGAGGGGCATTTTTTTGATTTCACCTCGACTCTGGGCAAAAATAATTCGAGGCGCCCTCTTTTTGCATCTCTCCTGTTTTTTGGTTGAGATATAATTTATATTAATGAATGTAATATATCTTTAATGTTTAATAATAAATAAATAAGGGGTGGGGGCATCTCACCTGGCAGCTCGGGAGTAGATCTGGGCAAAATAATAGATTAATCGATTATTCATCGATTATTTCCCAAAAATAATCAATTATGAAAAATAGTCGATTAATCGATTATTTCGATTATTTTTCATTATTGATTATTTTCGGAAAATATGCATTTGAAAAAGACGGGAGAGCTAAAAAAAGTTCAAATGATTTTCGCGAGGGAAAAATGGAAATTTTACCAGAGAAAAAAAAAGGTATAAGCGATTATTTTTTCATAATCGATGATTTTTTCCATAATCGAAATAGTCGATTAATCGGAATAATCGATAATCGATTATTTTTTCTATAATCAAACTCAGGAGAGATTGCCAAAAATAAATTTTTGAAAAATGAATCTCTGAATTTACTTTATAAAATAAAAAACATTTTTATAATTTAGTACTATTACATTCTTGAACACGGTTTGAGATCCACTATATCAACATATACATTTGATAAAACTATGCCGAGTCAGATCTTCAACCTGGAGTTTATAACCATTATATATCCTGGCCGCGATTGGGTGAGAGATAATAAATATATTTCTTCTGGGAAATTTTAAACTTATTTACCGAATTAAAAAAAAAAAAAAAAACCCTGCATGATTAATGATTAATCCATCTTAATAAAAATAATCGAATTCAGTAACTTCTAAGAGGAATTCTCCCACCCCCTAACAGCTTCAAACGTGATAGATGAGACAACCACGTACACGTATACTTGAACAGTAACGTAATATTTTTATCTTACTGTCGTATAATTGCGACTAATTACCGTTAAATTAATTTTGATCCAGTGAAATTCATCTCTCACTTGATCTGTATTTATTTAGTAAATAACTGTATACCGGTATTTATTATTCTATATAGTATGACTTCATTTATCTTTAAAATAGATAATATTTATTATACATTTCCATTATGATCATACAATAATTAAAAGCGTTTTGAGTTAATCAATTTTCACAAGCGCAATTCATGATTGAATTGGTTTAGGTATGTTAGTTAGAAATTGTTTTTTTTTTCGTAAGTAATCTGATCTCTGATCATTTTTCGAAAACATGTATCAAAAGTTTTTATTACTCTTTATTATCCTATTTGCGGTTTCAAGCTTAGAAATTTTTCTTCAAGTTGCCAACAGATTTTAAATTTTTTACGTCCTTTTTACATTCTATTGCCTATATATGTATAAGCCTATATATTAGGTTGGTCCTTAAAATTTTTTTTTTGCAATTTATACCTGGGCACCCTGCTATTTTGTACTACTCATTAAAAAAGAATTATAGGCATTTTTTGACATGACCTTAGGGATCGCTATCACCCTTTAAAGTTTAGGCTTATTCAAATACATTGAGGGGAAATAGATAATTAGTCTTAATAACAAATATAATTTTACTTTCTCTTGCCGAAATATACCGGTATATAGAAAGAAAGTATTGCCATCAGGTCATAAATTCGATGTCAAGATTTTAAGGATATATGGAACATGTTATGAGGTCCTCTGAGTTCAAAAAAGTGGGTCCCGGAAATTGGTCTGTCTATATGTGTGTAACGATTTTAAGCAAGAAGGAATTGAGCTACCAGATGGAATTTATATATTTAAGTTAGTTACCCTTCCGGACACTCAAAATGACCTTTTGGACAAAATTAGCCAAAAAATACTAGTACTTTACTGATGTATTGTACTTTTTCAGTTTTTTTCGATTTTCTCAATATTTGCTCCAACGTTCGATAGAGTATGTATAGAGCATATTTTTACTGTTTTGATGCATATTTGGTCATTTTATAGTGCATTAATGCAAGCATATTTTAAGGTTTGATTGTGCATGAACATCCGGTCTCTAATTATAGCATTTGTAGATATATAATCTACACTAGTTAAATGATCAACACTTCACATAACAGTGTATATAGAAGAACAAAGTTGAAGTTGAAGGAGAAATATTTTTTTAGAATTGAATCAATTAATTCTGCTTTTTATTAAATTAATTCAAATTATTTTCACAACTTTTTATTATATATAAAGTATTTTTTTCTTTTGCTAATAACAACTGTCAGCTGTCAGTTGCTTTCAGGTGTGCAGGCCTTCCAGGTCAGGGAATGGATGCAGGCGCTCCATAATTTAATTCCGAACAGAGCCGTGACTTGAATTTTGGGCGCGAATCAAACGAATCCGTTTTAAAACTTGATCTCTTCAAATCGACCGGAGAAGAGCATCAAGTGTGGGGCTGGGTGCCTTGCCACCCCCGAATTGCCATCCCATTCCTCCCCCCACCCCGGCAATAGTAGGGCATATATCGAAGCCCTCGAAATCTTATCAGAAATATTTATTGGCACAATATCTCTTTCCTCCAATCAATAAGTGAATAAATAAAATATTACGTTATTTTATTTTTTCTTTTTTAAATTGAAATTCACTTTTCATAATTGACAATATTTCCATTTTTATGCAGGAAACAAATTAATTGAAGTTTAATTTTCGATAAGTACATCTTCATTTAATTTATTTTTTAACTTTATGAATAGAATGTTTTATAAAATTGTAGGCCCTGAAGATGAATATTGGATCGAAACTGATACTTGTACAAGGCAGTTGTCCAATAATAACTAACTTTAAAATAAAAACAAGGTTTTTATAATTTTTTGACCGAACATCCGTACGAGGCGCAGAAGCTACAAAGTCAATTTAATTTCAAATTTTATATTAAAACAGGAATAAACATTTAAATTTTTTTCTAGTAGGGGCTGTCTGGTACTGTTTTAATAATAATAAAAATAGCAATTAATAAATATTAATAATATTCAATAGTATAAAAGTTAACATGAATTATTAATAATCGGCTACGGCCAGAGGACAGCTGAGTCCGTGCTATCGCTTGAATAAATAAACGAGGATTACCGATGATGGACCTATATGTAGGGTTACCATTATTTATTGAGGCCAGATCCGGATAGACGACTTCCGGGGTGTCTGGGGGCTATGGAAAAATTTTTGAAAATTAGGCGCTGTACCCTGCGTTTTTAGCTATCCTGAGACGTGAAAAATATTATCAAACTTAGCTTTATTTATAAGCTTTTTAAATTAAAAAATAAGTATTATGGGGTTAATAAATTACCAATTTTTTATAATTAAGCCTTTGTAATAAACTTAAATTCCATGAAATATTTACATACATTCCGAAATCTGAGATAATGAAAAAGTTTAGTTTTTTATTATAAATTTAAAATATATAAAAAAAATTAAATATTTTTAAATACTTTTTTTTATTTGATGTGTTAATTAAAACTATTGATAATATGTTAGATTTCAGGATTATTTTAAATAAAATTATTTTATTTAAAAATTGCTAGACATTCATTTCATTCATTCACTAAATTTCGGGCAGGTATGGGCGGAAAGTCAAAAAAAATACGGGCACGAGCCAAAAAATCGGCCCGTGCAGGGCTCTACCTCAAGAGCTCTTCACCCCAGGCAATTGTTGTTAATTTAATAAGCTCAAAGCTTACTATTTGCAATTTTCCTCCATTTGAACCATTTTCTGTAATGGATGTAAAGAATCTGATAAGTCAACTTCCTGTACCATTTATACTTCTTAGTGATTTTAACGCGCACGTTCCATTTTGGGGCAGCTTTGAGAAAACTTATTGAGAGCATCATAAACAATAACGACTCTCTTTTTTCTTCTTAATGACTGTTCCCAATCCACCCGTCTCAAGATTGGCCCCTGCATCTTTTCACATGGATATATTATTAATAAACAAGACCCCCTCCTCTTGGTAGGAAGTGTGTGATATAAAGATTAATGTCCAAGATGTAAATAGTGATTGTCCTCTTTATAACTCTGCAAGAAGAAAGTATTAGAAGGCAAGGATTTGAGCGATATCCATTCTGATGAGGCAAACTTTGAAAACTCATTTAAATTCGATAATAGCCTTATTTATTTATTTATTATTATATTTTAATTTATATTTCCTATTGGGAAAAGTAAAAATATGAAAAGCTCAGGTCCACAATTTTTTACTTTCTCTTAGCCTATATATGAAATATATAGAGAGAGAAAGTATTGCGATCATGTCAAAAATTCGATGTCGAGATTTTGATGGATATACATGTTTTGGAGGTCCCCTGAGTCAAAAAGTGGGTCCCGCAAATTGGTCTGTGTGTGTGTGTGTGTGTGTGTCTGTGTGTCTGTATGTGTGGAACCATTTTTTTAGATGAAGGAATTGAGCTACCGGATTGAAATTTTATATTTAACTTAGGTACCTTTGAAGAATCTCAAAATAAGCTTTTGAACAAAATCGGCCAAAAAGTACTAGTACTTTACTGATGTACTTTTCAGTTTTTTTCGATTTTCTCAAAATTCCCTCCAAGGATTTTTTTAAAATTCAAAAATCAATTATTTTTTAGATGCTCTTTAAAATGTATATTCTCATTTTGCCGTTGAAATCTTCTGAAGACCACTTTACTCTTGTTCTTCATAGGAAAGATAGAAATGGTTGCCATGGTAACGGAATTTAAATCTTTTTCTTTTATTAGATTAAAAATCAATTATTATTTAAATTCCCATTTTTTTTTTAAATTTATTTGTGTCTTTAATTGTTTCAAAGAAAACATATATGTCTCTCTCTCCTTGCAAACATTATCGTCTGTCTCTACTCTTTTTAAATTCCCTTTCCACCTTATCTTCGCATAGAAACAATGTTAATTTCCTATAGGGATTTGTATGTTAATTTCGATTCAAAAGGGGGTCCCCTTTAGAACTTTTTAGGCATTTAAAATTTTTTTCCAATTCTTATGAAATTTTGTATTTATTTACGATTCTATATTGTGTATAAAATGTCCAAATATGAGATTAAAATTTTGAAAAATAACCATAGTTTATTTGAAGCAGTCAACATTTAAAATGCAAGTTTGAAACTAAGGTGCTATCGAAACTAAATATATCTCGACACAAAAAATCTGGTGTGACCAGCACAGGGCAACTTTCTCTTACCGAAGGGTAAGAGAAAGTTGTGTGCTGTGCGCCAGTCACACCAGATTTTTTTTATTACAAAGTTGAAAAGCCTACTTTTGTTATTTCTAATAAATTATAATAATCTTCTTTAATGATGCTTTTCCAAAATAGCAAACAAACTCTAAGTGTTTATTTTAAACCCTCTAATTAATCTGGATTGGCATTCACTATACTTATCTCATATATAACAAATGCTATTTTTTCCCTGAGTCCCGGAGGAACCATCCCCTTCCAGAATCAGCCATTCAAACGTCACCTTGGACAGGACATGATGTTTATATTAGATGTGCTTAAGCAGAGCAAACTGTCATAACTATAATCCTCGGACTGATTAATGATGTCCAGAAAGGGGAGGATCGACTAGAATCCTCCACAAGTAGAAGCTGGAGGGGGTGAGGTGTAGATTTATAAACATCCCCCCCCCCCGTCCACATGGAAACTCTATAATTTTAATTTGTTGCCAGGCATGTTAAATTAATTAATTTTGTAATTATTAGGATCTTTCTTTATTGTTTCATTGGATTAAAGACTAACTTTAAATTATAACATATATTTTAGGGCGGTAGATTTTTTCAGTGGGTCGGGCTCAAAATATTCTATTAATAAAATTCGATGTTGGCTGTGTCGTCTACGCAGCCGGTGGTCTTTTAACGTGACAATGTCTATTGCCTGATTTCGAACGATTTTTTTTTACTTTTGATCTCATTAATTATTGTATAATTTAGACAATATAAAATAATAAATAAAATACTGATCTTACTTTTTTTTTTAGTAAAACCCATTTTTTAAAATTATATTTATATGCTGATTTAAATATTTTGGAGAACACGTGTTTGCATATGTAGGTATATGAATGTATTAATATATGTCACTTGCAAATGAACATACATTGTCTTTTCTTTTTGTGTTATTTTAATTTATATAATTTTTTTAAATGAGGGCTTTTGAAAAAAAAAAATACTTCTCTCTATATATATATTACATATATACAGGAAGAGAAAGTAAAAAATCATTCTAGATTTTATTAATCGCAATTTTTGTATATAGTCAATTAGAGTTTTTCTTTCTACACAATTTGTCATCAAATTTATTCTGATATGATTAACCGTTCGAAATCTACAATGGTTTAAACCTTCAAATAAGAATTTCCCGCCGGGCGCTTTCACGCGGTAAAATTAATTTTCTTCAATCTCTCAACAGAGAGACGAAGGGGACATTGGCAATGTTTGAAAATTTTCACGGCAAGTGGGATTTGAACCCGAGTTGGGTAGCAACTTTAGATTTGTAATCCACAGCTTATCCGATTAGCCACGAGCCTCCTCAAAATGACGTCATATCTAAAAAAAAGAAAAAAGGTCCTTGGCTATTCAACCAATCTTTATAAAAAATATATTCAGATTTAATCTAGCTTTTATGGTCAAATAGATAGGCCTATCTACTGCGGAATAATGGCAATTTTTCGATAATTTTTTTCTTAAAAATGAGGTTTTTTGAAAAAAAAAATTGATACTATAGTTTATTTTTCACGAATTTCACCCCCATGTTCCAAATCCGGGGTGCCCGGAAGAAACCCGGACGTATGGTAATTCCACTATTATTTGTTAGTACAATAAATAGTTAACCATTCGGATTAGCTCGATTTTAATTAAATACACTAAAAAAAACATAAAAATAACTATCTAACAAACAATCTTTAATTTAAAATTTATAAACCTTACAAAATAAGTATAATTTCCTTTCAACTGTCAAATTATCATTAAAATTATCTACAATCATGATTTCTGAGAAACAAGTAGGAATGTTTATACATTCATTTTTTCTTTCATTTACCCAGATAACCTGAGAGAAACAGAGCTAGTAAATTTAGATGATAATTGGAAACCATATAATGCGATATAATCCCATGAAAAGGGTAAATAACCAAAAATTAGTAGAGGCTATTGGAACTAATTGACATTTTCCATAATATTCGATAGATTATTCTATAACAAATAATTTAGAGCCTTGTAATTCCATATATCGATTACAAAAGTAAATTATATTAATTTGAAACTACCCTCTTTAGAGATTTTCAATTATAAAAATGAATTTACAAAAAAGATATTAAAATTTAATTTAGAATTTTAAATAGAATGTCATTTATATCAATTTAACGTAATCTGAAAATTATATCTGACCAAAAACATAAATGTAAAAAAAAGGCCAAGTTCTCTTTGGTTCTTTCTTGAATAAAATGAATAATTTGCCATAACAAGAACTGAGATCAATGGGGTGCCAAGTTATGTATTACAAAAGTAGAATATAACAAGCATGTGAGCGGCGGGAAAAAAATTTAAAAAATAAAAATTTATTTCTTATTTTAAATACCTGATATTCATATTAAATTATATTCAGAGTTGAAAAGGCGTGAGGAACTTGGTTCCAGGCGGGGGTCCCACGACCCCACATATTTTTTTTATTTTTAGTATAATATACCTATGTATGATTTTTGCTTCTATCTCTCTGTCCCCTCCTCAATCACAGGAGGGACAATGTTCTGTATCTTTTTCTCCATTCAATTTCGACGCCTATCAGACGAAATAATTTTCTTTAATTTCGCTTTAAAATTATTATCTAACTGTTCTTTCTTTCAATTTATTTTTGCCTGATAGGAATTTTTAAAGAAGTAAATATTTAAAGGTGACAGGAGTAAAGGTTCTTTTTGGTTTTTGTTTCAGAGAGTTAAAGAAAGAAGAGAGAGAGAGCCGATAAGATTAATTGGCAAGGCGACTCTCCCAGAGGAAACCAAGACAAAAGAGATCCGGCAAACAAAAGGTAACTATCAACAACTAACAACTCATTTAATTTACTATTTCAGAAAGAGTGTCGAAAAATTTCCCCAAGCAATTTAAACGAAAAGAAAAAAAAATATCTACAAATTAAAACTGATGTGATAGGTGTCCATCGAAGGCTGGTTTTTATTCTCCGGTCCTTTCCTTAAAACAAAAAGTTATTCAAGTGAAAATAATCTTAAGCTCATGTCGTGGAACACGTCGCTTTGACTAAATTTGTGATTCAGTTTTTCTTTGTTTCCATGATCTACCGCGAGTGTAACAATCTTGCTGCAACTATTTTTCACAAAACTTCAAATATAAACTTAACAAGCATGTTCTTAAATCTCCTTTGTTATATATGTTATAAAGGGAAACATTTTTTAATTATATTATGCCATGTTGAGAACTTTTAACATGGGGGTTTTACTCCAATTCTCCTGTTTATATACGAGCACATGGCCAAGCTATGATTAAGATAGTTAACTTTTTGTTTAGCATTAGTAAATTATACACTATTATTATTATTGTCCTAAGATAATAATAATAACTCCTGAAGATTTTTCAATATTTATATAATTGTTTATATTTATTTGCATCCTATACAAATATGGTGTGATTAACGCACAGCACACAACTTTCTCTTGCCTTCGATAATCGAAAGTTGTGCACTGTGCTGTCACACCAGATTTATTTGTGTCGAGGTATATTTAGTTTCCCATGGCATCTTAGTTCCAAACTTTACCACTTGCGTTTCATAAGTAAAATCTCTATTGAATCCAAAATTATTATTTTTTTATTAGTTTTTTTTTTTTTTTTAAATGTACATAGGGCCTCAGTCCCTCCTTAGTGAAGTTTATGAAAGAAAAAAAGCTATGTAGGCCTATAACAAAAAAGTAATTGCAAAAAAAATCTTATAATATTGCCATTGAAAGCTAGTTTAAAGGCTAATTTGTCTTCTACTTAAAACCTGACAGCTGTCGGGCAATCAGGAATCGTCATTAGGAATGAGGTGGACAAGGGCGGCTCGATGAAAACTGGCATCTCCGGATCTCCACGGGAAGGCTATTGTAAAGCCTGCTGGCTGCGACAAACGACCGGGACATTGTCCCAGATCTGCGAATAGGGCTGCAGAGGCTAAGAGCCCTCTCTGACGGTCTCGGAGTGAGAGGATTAAATAGATAGCGCTGAAGAGTCTTTCTGATAATTTTGAAAAGAAATACTATGAACCTCTACTTCACAAACTTCCGCATGTCCATCCCCAGAAAATCCCTAACCCGGTGGGAGACATGATCCCTTGACCCCAGATTGTATATGTACCTCACACCCGCATTTATAACCACACTCAGTTTTCCGAATGAAGAAGAATCCGCTCTAAAAAAAAAACTACATCACCGTAGAGGAAGTAAGGGGGATCCCCAGATCTTTGACGCGCCCCGAGTAATCAAAACCTCAGCTTAAAAATAAATCCCCAAGAAAACTGCAGCCTATGAATCCTCAGAAAGAAAGTCTGAAACACATCATCTTGAACTGACCCATATATCTAGCTGGGTATAACCAATGATAAATAAAGTGTTTTCATTGTGGGCACTTCTGAGAAGTTATATGATGTTCTCCTGACCAGTCCAAGCATTTGCAGGCTCTACTAACGATTTGCTCAGCTTGCGCATTAAAGCTTAATTTCCGATCAAAAACAAGACTCAGGTCGTTCACCGATTTACTCTCGATCAAAGTATAAAATATCGGCATTTTATTATTATATCGACCATATTTGGGCATTAAATATAAATTAAATTTAAGCTTCATCTATGTTTGAAATTCAAATGGTTCAGTAGATATTTCGATTGGATTTAATATATTGACGGCTTCATTCACTTTAATTATATTATATGATATTATCTGTACTGTTTTTAGTATGTTTTAATTAGATTTTACTGACAATTCAAATTTCCAAATGTATAATTAGATTGTTATCGCAGTTAGATTAGTCGTTGACAGAAGCGATCCTGGAAGAGAGTAGAGGGGAAGAGGTAAAGATCAATTGAAAACATATTGTTCCTTTTATTTCTATATTTGCAGTTATTGAAATATAACGGATGAATAGCTAGTGTGTGTCCTCGAAAATGAATCCATAGATATGACATCTCGATCAACCAGGGATTCTGCTTTTGACAATTACATGGTTAAAATAATAACGGGCCAGGGAAATAACTCAATTGATAAGTGCTCGCAACTCCCCATTCATGGGAACATCATCAGTGCAACATATGCACACGGTTTTCTAAATTTTTATTGAAATATATCTATATTTATTTTTTTTTTTATATAGACTATTCTCTTTTTAAAGGTGAAATGATATTAAAATTAAATTAAATAAAAAATAAAAAAAAATTTACTCTTATAATATTATTAACGCCTTTGGATTATTTTCCAAATTGGTCCACTGGCTATTTGACTGAAGATTTTCTCTGGCATAACCTTACTCCCTATTCACCTTGTTGTTACTTTATTATATAATATACATTAGGTATGTAGAAAGTATAAAATGATAAATTAAAAAAAAAATCTCTTCATTTCAGTGAAAATGTCCCCATAATTGCAAAAAAATCCAATATAATAAAGGAGCAAGCAGCTAACAGTTTCGGCTTTAATTAAATAAATTCGAAACTGTATCCTAAACAGAGTTTCATTTCGTGGAGACTAACCATCTGGCTGCCTGCTCCTTTCATCTATTACACAGGGGAACAGTGATTTTGTTGCCGGGGTATTTCAAGCGATTCCTGGGTATTTAGGTGACGTTAAATTGCCATCAGTTTTGCCCCAACACGTCTAGTTTTGGAGCTATAGAGAAAATTAAATTTTAATAGAAAATATGCCATAAGGCGTTTCTAATTTTAAATTACCTAGTTTTCTTTAATGCGTTACCTCTTAAAAATATAGATAGATGATTTACATAGAAATAAAAAATTTCAGTCCAATCGGAGGTAATTTAGAGGTGCAAAACACGGCTAAAAGTTTAGAAAAATCGATTTTTTTTTTCAGTTTTTTTAACTTTGGATACCAATAATACAATTTTTTTCCATACCTGAATGCGAATACGATATTCTATAGTTCTTTAGCTTTCCAAAAATATTAATTATAAACAAAATAGTTAAATATATCTAAATATTAATAGTAATGGAATCTTTACTGTCGGAGAGAGAGCAAAGCGCCTAAAAGATAGGCAGCCAAACTGTTTTTTGACCAGACTGATAACTGTTTTGATTATAATTTCATTAATTATTAAAAGATTTTCACAAGTTAATGAATTTTGGAAAGCTAAAGGACTATAGAATATCGTAAAAATATGTTTTTTGCATTTAGGGTTGAAAAAAAAAACTGTATTAGGGGTGTTAAAATTAAAAAAAAAACTAAAACAATTCAATTTTTCTAAACTTTTAGCCCAAATTTTGCTCCACTAAATCACCTTCGATTGGACTGAAACTTTTTATTTCTAAGAAATTCATCTATCTGCATATTTTTAAGGGGTAACGCCTTAAAAAATCTAAATCTGAATCAAAATCAGAACCGCTTTAGAGCACATTTTCATTAAAATTTAATTTTCTCTATAGCTCTAAAACTAGACGCAGGGCCGCAGCAAGGAAAACTTGCGCCCGGGGCCAATATTATAATTTGCGCCCCCCCCCAAAAAAAAAAAATTATAGAATTTTTTTATTCTATGCTTTAAGAGAAAACATTTTTATTTTTAAATCATTAATTTTTTTCTTATATAAAAATAATTACAAATTTATTTGCCATTCCATAACTTTGCCCTCAAGCTGATTGGAGGGGGGGCAGCCAGGGGGTGCATTCACCCACCCTCGACCCCTGTAGCGCCTTCATAGTATCGAAAAAATGAAAATAATTATAACCAAATATACCATAGGCGTAGCCAGAAAATTTTGATGGGGGGTTCAGGATGATTTCTCCCCCCCCCCCCGACTAATGGGTCAGTATATGGCGTCTAATAAAATATATGACTACCCCCTCCCCCGTACCGGCTCGGGCCCGCCCTTCCCTATTTAGGTGCTACAATTTTTCATTCAACTCGTTTCAGGCAATCAAAAAACCCTTGACTTTTTTATGTTTAGTCTCATCACGGATCTTCTTAAGAAGAAAAAAATCTTTATTTGGAAATTTCTTTATTACTACTTTAGAAAAAAATATTTTTACGTTAACTGTGTTAATTTTATACTTCTTTTATACATAAGAAAAAAAAAATAATAAATTTATTTATATAAAAATTTTTATTATTTTTAATTTGCGAGATTTAATCAATTTTAAGACAAAAATCAATTCTTTTCAATGGGAAAATTCTGAATTTTCTTGAATTTTTTGCGTTTTATTTTTTTTTAAAGCTAGAGAATATATTTTACTTTCTCTTACCATATAAATGAAATATATTAATATATAGAAAGTATTTTCTATTATAGAGCTTAAATATCGAGTCATGGCTTGGATCCAATGGGGGGGGGGGTTTGAACCCCCAAATCCCTCCCCCCCGTGGCTACGCCTATGAACTATATAATATACAAATCAACTAATTACCCGGAATCAGTGGCGTAACCACATTGAATGGCAACCCCTCCCCCGCAGATGCAAGAAAGGCCCCATCCGCCCAAAAGAAATATTTGTCAATAGAGAATTTCAAAAACTTTAAATCTATATGTGAGCATGCACATGAAAAGGTACCAAATCTTTATCGGGGTCAAAATTGAGTTTTTATGCTTTCCGAACAGAACACATCCTGCTGAGTAAGCCGGTATTTTTAGAATTTATTTATCATTTTTTTGTTTGGAAAATATGAATTTTTAAAATTTTGGTTATGAAAAACCTAGTGTTGAGTTTAAAGTTTGTTTTTCAATTTTTTTATAAAAAATACATCGATTTTGATGAATCGAATATTTCATCATATAAGATGAAGAACTAGAGAATCGGAATCCGTAGGCCTAATAAAAATAGGCTACGAGAAAGTAAAAATAAAAAGTATAAGCAATAGTATAAGCAATTTAGTTATTTTTGACCCGGTCACAAAAAATAGTAATAAATAAGGGCCTAGGGGCATAGGCGCCGGAACGGGGGGGGCAAGGGTACATTGCCTCCCCCTGGCATTCTCTAGGAGGGGGGCAGGGGGGGGGGCAAAATTTCTTCTTTTATTTCATTTATTTTTAAAAATGATATATTTTTACTTTTGAAAAATTAAATCTTCTAAATTAAAAAAAATTAAAAGAGTAAGAAATTCATTTTTTTCCAAATTTTTGATAAAATCACTAGCAAATTTTTTTAAAATTGTGTTTTTATTTAAAATTTTTAAAGTTTTATAGTAGATTTGTTTTTGTTTTATACTATTTGAACATATTAAATTATTTTAATTTTCTAAAAAAAAATTTTTTGCCCCCCCCCCCCTGATTCAAATTCGTTCCGGCGCCCCTGCCTAGGGGAAATAGGTTGGCCGAATAGGGTGATTTGCATGGTGGCAAATAAAGGCAGGCTCTTTTTGCCATTTCTGCCTTTGCTGCTCTGAATGAACTTTACCAAAGAGCTCAGAAAACTCTAGGCCTTAACAAATCTATTTATTTATGAATGTATCTGGAATGAAATGAGAAAATAAAAAATTGCTGCAACACTTCTATTCCCCGACTTGTATAGAGGCCACTCAGCGTTTTAAGAAGATAAATTCTATCAAAAGTTTTATATGAAAGATGTCAAATGCAAATATATTCAATATTAGCCAAACAATATGCTTTTTCAGAGCAATTTCCCCTGTATGCAGAGATTTATTTCTTTGCAAATAATAATCTCTAACAACTACTTTTTACTTATTTCCTTTTCATAATAGGAAATTAAATGTATAGTTCAATTTAATATTGTAGAAGCAATAAAATTTTGTCCCAAAATTAAACCTTCGAAATGATTTAAAATTATTTCATTCTAATATTTAAAGATTAAATAAATCCTTTATCTGGAATATTTAGATTCATTCCGAGTGTCGATCATCTTTGGCATTCATATTAGAAAATTTTATTATATAATATTTGAAGAATTGAAAACCTGTATTGAATAAAAAATCTATATCAGTGAGGGAAGAATATAAAATACTGAATGACGCCTTGCGTTTTAATCCAGCAAATTAAGTGGCAAGCTGGAAAAAAATCCAGAAATAAAATATTTGGATAATAAATCAAAACTCCAATGAAACAGAAATGGGTTCTGGGTGGAATTTATCAATCATTTCGTAATTATTTTCTAATCTTATGTTGTCAGGTTATATTTTACAAATTAAAAAAAATTAATTGGCCTTTTTTTTAAATTCATTTGTTTATTTTTCAATTAAATCTCAAATAGTGGATTATTTTTATTTCATATAGCTTAGAGGCAAGGAAAAATAAATGTTTTTTTATTTTTCCAGAAAGTGTGTGGAGGGGGCAGGGGGGGGGCGAGAATAAAAAACTTAGGAATTCAGACAAGTGGCCAAAAACACCTTCAAATCGAAATTTTCGACTTCACAGAAGGAAAAATCTTGAATGGTGATTCCATTTCTAATAAAAAGTTCCAAAGAGAACCGCGACCCTCTTTTGAATCGAAATTTATCCCAATAGGGATTTAACATTGGCTCTATGGAAGGAAGAGCCGAAAAATGAATTTGAAAAATCTGAAATACTACATCAGTTAAGTTACTTCAAACGATTTTCATGAAAGATTTTACTGATATACTCTTTTAAAGAACATGTAAAAAATAATGGATTTTTGAATTTTAATCGTTAGAGCCGTTTTTTGAGCAATTCGAAAAAAACTGAAAAAGTACTTTAATAAAGTACTAGGGCTAGTACTTTTTGGCCGATTTTGTTCAAAAGCTTATTTTCACGTCTCAGGGGGAAACCCTAACTTAAATATAAAATTTCAACCTCGTAGCTCATTACCTTCATGTTTAAAAATTTCCACACAGACCAATTTGGGTCAGGGGATCTCAAAACATGTAGTCTATATCCATCAAAATCTCGACATCGAATTTTTGACATGATCGCAATACTTCTCTCTACCTGGTATATATTGCATACCAGATATAGGTAAGAGAAAGCAAAAGGTTTCACTCTCCCCTCTCTTAGCTACACATCTGACTCAAGTACTCACCTAAATAAAAAGCTACCCCCAAATGGAAGGGGTCCGGCAAAGGCCATTTATTAATGGATCAATCTCTACGTTTATGGTACTTTTTTAATTTAGTTACAATCTTCTTCTTTCCATGATATCAACAAAAAATTAGATTAAAAAGTTCCTTCTGAATAAAAAAATAAAAAAAAACTGGCTACTAATTATTTTTGACAGTTCTTTTTTACTATAATAAATTTCTAGATAAGGTATGAACCCCATAATCTGCCAATACACCTACTTTATTATACTAGTGACAAACTTTGAACAACAATTTTGATTTAGTAGATGGAGATGTGCCAAGAAATTTGACCCGATGTATAATTGAAAATCCATATTTTTTATTAGCTTTCTCTGCTTATAATCTACTAGCTTAATACACTCTCTATTTGCAAGCTCTTAAATACGCTCTTGTTCAAGTATGATTATGAATTTATTAATTACCATGTAGAATTTCTTCCTTCATTAATAATCGTGTCTCTTTTTTCCATTTGCAAATTTTCCTCTGCGAATTGTAAATGGGCAATAGCTTTGGTAGGTTTTCGGATTTGAAACTAAGCCATTTTGTTCACCTAGTGTTTCTGGCAATCATTTATCTTAATATCCTTAAAACCAGGGCTTTATTCGCTTGGTAGGCGTTCGGGCTCAACATGGAAGACGATCGTTCCACAGTTGTTGTCGATAATCAGGACAAATGGAGTTGGTTTATTTAAATAAAAAAAAACTTAATTAGCTGTCGACAGTTCATAAGTCTTCCCTTAGAGGGGACGCTCTCTTCCTTAAACCCCTTAAATCCTCATTTGGTCTTGTCGAAAAATGATAAAAATTTCTCATTAATTTTATTTATTTTATACTCGAAATTCAGATCTTGTCGATTCTCAACTGAAAAATAAAAAAAATCTGGTGTGATTAATGCACAGCACACAAATTTCGATTATCGAAGGTAGCGAAATTATGAAAAATATATCTAAATAGTTACTGTCGGAGAGAGAGCAAAGCGCCTAAAAAGATAGGCAGCCAAGTGTTTTTTTCGGCTAGAACTGATAACTGCTTTGTTTATAATTTCGTTAATTTCTAATAGATTTTCACGAATAAATGATTTTTGGAAAGCTAAAGAACTATAGAATATCATAGATATATCTTTTTTGCATTCAGGGATGGAAAAAATTGCATTAGGGGTGTCCTAAGTTAGAAAAAAAGCTGAAAATTCAATAATTCTAAACTCTTAGCCGTGTTTTGCACCCACTAAACAGTGGCGGATCCAGAGGAGTTTCTGGAGTGGGAGGGGGGGTGATCTGGTGTGACTGGTCGCACAGCACACAATTTTTTCTTATTGGTAATTTAAAAGGTGCATTCTGTAGTTTTTTTCCAGAATATATATACAAATCAAATTTTTAAATATTAGTTTTTAAAATTTTATATTAAAAATGCAATTTTTTCTCCAAAAAATATATTTTTCTCAAGTCAGGGGGGTTAATTAACACCTTTCCCCCCCTTGTATCTGCCCTTGCCACTAAATCACCTCCTATTGAACTGAAACTTTATATTTCTATGTAATTCATCTATCTGCATATTTTTAAGGGATAACGCCTTAAAAAAATTTAGGTAATTCAAAATTAGATCACATTTTCTATTAAAATTTAATTTTTCTCTATAGCTTTAAAAGACGTGACGGGGCGTATTAGGAATCAGCGCTACCCAAATACCCAGGAATAGCTTCAAATACCCCGGCAACAAAATCACTGTTCCTCTGTGTTATTTAATTTTTGTATTTGATTTTTTTCTCTAAACAATTCTAATTACTTTTAAATAGAGAGGCGCAATAAATTGCTGTTTAATTTAATCGTATTTTTATTTGATTAGAATTATTAAAATTAAAAAAATATATAAAAACTCTAAAGGGTTAAATTTGATATTACTCCACAAATAGAGCGATTGATACAAGGTTTTTTTTTTTTATCGTTCTGAAATCACCATGTTTGTTCAACTTTTTTATAAGATATTTCACTAAGGAAACTTAACAAACTAAAAAAGTTTTATCATAAGCTGCTCAGCTTTGAATTTATCTTAAAAATTTAATACTGTACTGCCATAAAATAAGAGTATAAAATATATAAAGAGGGAAAATTTTCTTAAAGGAAAATTAAAAACTTTTATTTTTTAAAATTATATATTAATGAATTAAAATAATTTTTACTTTTCCAGCTTTAAATAATTCTTTTTTTTTTGAACCGACACAGTCTTTTATAGTTATATTCATAATTAAAAAAAAACATAGGGCTATAACTTATATATCCGGTAGTTCAAAACATCTCAAGATAGCATTATTACATTCTCTTACTCTAAACAGAATATGAAATATATAGAGAGAAAGTATTGCAATCATGTCAAAAATTCAATGTCGAAACTTTGATGGATATACAGGTACATGTTTTGAGGTCCCCTAAGTCCAAAAAAGTGAGTCCCGCAAATTGGTCTGTCTGTATGTATGGACAATTTTAAGCTCTTATCTTTCAAGAGTAAGAGGGCAAAATGAGAATATACATTTTAAAGAGCATCTAAAAAATAATTGATTTAAGAATTTGAATCAAAATCGTTATAGCTGATTTTGAGAAAAACGTAAAAAACAAAACTACATCAGTAAAGGACTAGTACTTTATGACCGAATTTGTTCAAAAGCTTCGAGGTAATTTAGAGGGAGGTACAGTCAGCGCCAAAAGTGCCTGATCTCGATGCCTTGAGCTTAGGCAACCAATATGCAGAGCCGTCGGAAGAGTTGCGTTAAAAGTAGCTTCGCCCCTTCTGTTTCATTAAAAAAGATTATTTATTTATTTTAAAAATATTTATGAATTCTAAAATATTTTTATATTATTAATAAAATAAAATTAAAACTTTTTTCTCATATTTTTTTATAATTTAGTTAAGAAATTTTTGTTTTAATCTGTGAAGAAATTAATTAGTGATAAAAATTAGAATTGAAGCTTAAATAAAAATATACATTTAATTAACATATTATTAACTGACTTAAATATGAAATTTCAACCTCCTAACTCTTTTCGTTCCTGAGATATTTTGTTCACATACCATACCGCTTTCTTGAACTCCGAGGACCTCAAAACGTGTATTTCCATCAAAGTCTCGAATGGAATTTTTGACATGAATCCAATACCTTCTATAATATTAACATATTAATATATAGGTAAGAGAAAGAGAGTAAAAAGTCGATTAAATGTTTAACGCGCTTTGTCTGTGCAGTACCCTTCCTCCTTCTCTCGTCTTTTTCCGCTTCTTTCATTTTCACAATTCGTTTTCTCATCTCTCATTGCTTCTGTAATAATTAAATAATAGAGTGATTAATGTGGCTTAAAATCATCTAATTAGAAGGATTAAAAAAATGAATGAGATAGCAAAATCAAACTGTTTATTCGAGCTTCTCATTATCTTTTTTAACACTTGAGAGATTTAAATAATTAAACATAAAATTCCAATTTTTGAGAATAAAACACAAAATAAAATTAAAAGATTTTTTTAATTAAGATATGCATATAGGCGAACATATAATTAATAAAGAATTATATATATCATGTGTTGGTCCATGAAGTAATAATAAAAAACATATAACCAAGTATTTATTAATTTAAATAAGCGAAAAAGGTTGTGGTGAAACTCCCGGCGGTACCTTCCTTTGTCGCTTATTTAAAGGTATACTAATATACGTGCAATGTACGTTTATTTGTTTGTTTATATGTAAGCATATCAGTTCTAGAAAAGGGATCTAATGCTTTAAAATATATACTATTTCCCGTAAACCAAACAAATTACGCTAGGCCTCGTCTTTGGGAAACTTTGAGTACTAGTACTTTACTGATGTACTTTTTTTAGTTTTTTAAATTTTTTCAATATTTCCTTTGACGATTTCTTTCAAATTTTAAATTTATACTATTACCGGTAAACAAAACAAATTACTCCCATTTTTGTAAGACTTCGAGTACTAATACTTTACTAATGGTACTTTTTTAGTTTATCCAATTTTCTCAAAAATTCGCTCTGATTTATTTCAAATTTTAAGTATCAATATGAAATTAAGCTAGGTTTTTTTTGTCTTTGAGATACTTGGATTACTAGTACTTTACTGAGGTATAAATAATACTTTTTTAGTTTTTTCCATTTTTATCAAAAGAAAAGACCACCGAGCTGCAGTTCGGCCTTCCTGGAACTTATAATTATATTTATTAATACAGACATCTGAAAAAAATCGCTTCAGCTCATTCCTTGATTTTGACTGATTTATTAACTTAACAGCCTGATGAACACACACAGCCAAAGTAAATCCCCCTCCCTCTCCCCATTTGAACTTCTTAATCTTATTTCACTTGTTCATAATAATTTTAGCATAATTAATTCCCATTAGATTGGATATTTCAAGTGGAATCGAGTGCTGTTAATTGTAACGGGAATGAAAATCAGGCGAATTCAAGTTCATGGAAACAATAAAGAAAAAATGCAAATTCAAATTCTAAAGAAGCCTTAACTTAAGTTGCTAATAGGATATTGGAAAGAGGAAGTATTTCGCTTCGGGGGCCTCCGCTGCAATTTAACTTTGAGATATGTCAGAAATGTTAGTGCTTGCGCTACGCTTTTGATATTTTAATAATTGAGAGCAAACTATTTGGAAAGTTATGCCTGACCGATTATGTTACATTTCTAAACAGTCCTCCAGAATCGAAGATTTAGCAGCACTCCCCACCTCGCCCCCTCAAAATGATTCTGTTGATCAGTTTAATAATTTTATTAAATACAATAAATAAGCAAATAATTTTACTGTAAAAATTTATATTCCCTTCTCCCTCTCCTCCCCTCCCTACAAAACAGAGAAAAAGAAATGCACCTCAAAATGACCAATGAGGGTTTCAGAGCAAAAGTGAACCAAGTCGACTTTTTACTCTTTTGAAATTAAATTTTAATA
>JAKCPI010017238.1:0-12604 GCA_023213315.1 Euborellia annulipes
TAAAACATATAACCAAGTGTTTTATATTTTAAAGTCGATTGTATTGTTTATAGGTAGATTTGAGAAATTAAAGAGAGTGCAGTCAAATGTAATTTCATTTATTTCGCCTCAGAGCCGACGTTTCGGTCCTGCATAGGACCATCTTCAGGGGCTATTAACAGAACAATTCATAAAGGACTTGGATAAAATCGAACAATTAATACAAATTGAATGAAATAAATGTTTGATTTTTCTAAGTCCTGTTGTTCTGTTAATAGCCCTGAAGATGATTCTAAAAGACCGAAACGTCGGCTCTGAGGTGAAATAAATGAAATTACATTTGACTGCACTCTCTTTAATTTCTCAATCTACCTATAAACAATAAAATCGACTTTAAAATATAAAACACTCGGGTATATGTTTTAAGGAAAAAAACAATAATTAACAAATACCGTTGAAACATATAATCCAGTGTATTAGATGATTAATTATTTTTTATAAGATTTCAAAAAGAAAGAAATATCAAGCCTATTTTTCGTAAAAATGATGAATTAAATCAAATTATTGATTTTTATTTATTTTTTTAACAATTTACTCAGCTGACGTTTCGGTCCAGAGTTCTGACCATTCTCAGAGCAGTTTACTGATATAATAATTATTTAATGAAAAATTGATTTGTTAAATATATTTATAGCACTGAGGATGTTTCGAACCCTGGACCGAAACCAATTGTTAATGAAATAAACATTAACTTCACTTCTACATCACAGCATATCTACATTCGTAAATAAATTATGTTTTTCTTCCTCTTCATCGTCTCCTTTAAACACATCTCTACTGATCCCTCAACATTTGATCATTTTTTTTTTTTTTAAAGTGAAACTTTTTTTTGATCGTCTCACATTTTTTTTCGCTTCTCTATCAGCATGTCGCGTTACAAGCCGTGACGTCAAAGGCCGTGACGCTACAAGCTATGACGTCACAAGCCGTGACGACAAAAATAGGAAAGTTGAAATTTAATATATATGATAAATTATAAAAAAAATAATTGTGAGATTTAATTATTCAATTTTTAAATTGATAAAATATAATTTTTAAAATAATTTTAAATGATTCAAATCTTCAATTACTAAATAAATATTGTTCTCAGTTTTTAACATGCGTCTATTGATTTCCCATTTTCCAATTATTAAGTTTAGATTAAAAACGCGATTTTAATACCCTTAATTGAATAACTTTCTGAAAATTTTCAGTTAAAACGCCTACGATTCGAAAAAAAGTTTGCACTTGCATCGTGGTTTCATACAACCACACAATGTTTTTTTTTTAATTCAATTATCATTTTCTATGATATCCACTCCGTAGGTTTGATTTTTATGTTTTAAATTCCTGAATGACGCAATGAGAACAATGGCAAGGCCGTTGCTAATGAATGAGCCACAGGCACTGCTTGGCTAGGTGGGAGACCGGAGGTCCCATTTGGTGACTATTCTCTCTCTTCGTTCAGTTTAGTTGTCGTATTTTGTGTTTACGTGGGTGGCGAATCATAAGTTTTTTTTTTTAATACAACTTCATATTCAATTCCATCAACCAAAAAGAGGTAACAAATAATTTGTTTTTAAACGTTTTTTTTTTTTAGATTTGAAAATTAAATAAGAAAAATTCTTTTTAATTAATTCACAATTTTGGCTTTCTATTACATAGGGGTCATTCCATGCCAAATCGACAAATTCTTTTCCTGACCCCCGCGGATTTTACTGAAAATTTCCTATCTTTTTTCTACCCCTTAAAAGACAGACATTTTTGAGAATTTTTTCAAATTTTTTTACCCAACTAAAAAAAAGATATGGATTTTTGAAAACTGCTCTTTTATTCAAATATTATTACAGTAGAGTCCCGGTAATCCGAACCTCGCTAATCCGAATTTCCGGTTAATCCGAACTCTTTTTCCGTACGATTTTTTTTTTTTTTTTTTTAAGAGGAATATAAATGAAAATTAGACATTAAAGGAACTTATTTTATTAAAAAATACGAAATATTTATTTAGAGTTTAATATCACCGACAAGTTTCCCGGTTTACAACGTTATAAATACGACTTTATTATCAAAATTAACTAATTCAAGCTTACAATTCCGGTTAATCTGAACTTCCCGATAATCCGAACAACCCTCGGTCCCAATTAGTTCGATTAACGGGACTCTAATGTATTTACAAATAAAGAGTATCTTTTAAAGCTTTAAATGGCCTAAGTTGCCGAAAAGACAGCAGAAAATGAGAAAAAGAAGTTTAGTAAAAAAATTGTCCTGAATTCAAATGTTTTCATAATGAGTGCGTACTAACATTAGATGCGTTTTATGTTATTTTTCTATTAAAATTTCCAAATGATTTTTCTTTTGTCATTTTTTTTTTAATTTTGTGCAGAAAACTTCCTTGATTAAAGAGGTCCCGATTCAATTTCTCCTTTTAGATTTCACATGGTGTTGCGAATTATTTGTTTTAAAATGTGCTCTCAAAATTGTGTGGAGTCATGATAATAAAATATTATTTTTCTATCCACATCATATTTCTAAGAAACTCCCTCCATGCCACGCGCGCCACCCCCTCCACTCCTCTTTGACTTCGCCCTCTTTGAGGAGAAAGGCAAGGCAAGGCGTCCCTGCAGCGCCAGTAGGCTTCTGCCTCTCCATTTGTGCGTAACTCTTTCGCGTTTTTTTAATTAAAACAGTTAGTTTTTTTTATTTTGTGACTATCAGTGATCATCAGTGTTTTAAATAGTGCCCTTGGATTATGGAAAATTATTTTTCGTCGTCTTGGTCTCACACGGCGGGGTCACCAAAGGATTATTTTCAATGGTAGGCTATTTGCTCTTTCTCTATTAATTCCCTCGTCAAATTGTGTATCATGAATTTTGTGTTTTATATTTAATAAATATCCTATTTCTTATTATTTATTCTATACATGTCTTAAATCAATTTATTAATCACTGATTAATAATCAGTTATTAATAGATTTGCCAAAGCATACAACAAGCTTGTTCTTTAGTTCGAATTCTCCCCGCTTGGTGTGCTGAGATGATATCATAGTGTTTTTTTTTTTTAATACTCCACAATTCAAAATTAATCTTCTCTTTAAGGATGTTTGCAAGGGCGGATCCAGAGGTGTTTCTCGGGGGGGAGTAATCTGGTGGGATTCGTCGCACAGCACACTATTTTTTTTTTAATTTCAGTAATTTAAAAGCGCATTCTGTACTTGTTTGCCAGAATATAAATACACATCAAATTTTTAAGTATTAATTTTAAAAATTTTACATTAAAAATAAATTTTTTTGCGAAAAAAAAGGTATTTTTTCGAATCTCGGGGGGGGGGGTAATTACCCCCTTACTCCCTCCCTTGTATCCGCCCTTGGATGTTTGGGAGGTACAATCGGAGACAAAAGTACTAAAATTTGAATAATTACGTTATATTGCATACAATTAGTTAAAAAAAATAGTAACAGAATAAAAGAAATTTATTTGAGGTTCAGGAATTCTCAATGAGCAACGTAGCTAGTTGTTTTTCAATTTTATTATTAAATATAAAGGCCTGGCACTTTACATTTAATAATAAAAATTGAAAAACAACTAGCTCGTTGCTCATTGGAGAATTCCTGAACCTCAAATAAATCATATTATCAGCTATACACCTCAATTAAATAAAAGAAATGTATAACGCTTATTAGGAAATCGAAAATTGTGCAAAAAAAAAAAATTTCATTAAAATAAGAAATAGAGAATAACATGAAAAAATTTTAACTAACTCTTGGCAGTGAATGTACCTCGATGTCAACACAAAAATATTTAATTTTAATCTTTATAAATTTTGATTATAAAAATTTTTTATTTCACTCAAATAAAAATAAAAACTATGGAAAAGCATTTATTTAAGAAAATTATGGGTAAAAAAATTATTAAATATTAATAATTCGTTGTTGTAAAATAGACTGAAAACGTGACAACACTGTATAATTCATAGGTTGGCAGCTTGAGTTAATCTTTCTCTCAAATGAATTATTAAATAAATTTTATAAAAATAATTATTTGAAATATTCTATCCTTATTCGCAACTTATATACAACTAAAGCGCTCAGGTGACTACAGTGTTGCCGCACTTTCTTATACACTAATGAATTTATCAAATAATAACCGAGTTTTTCATCTATTTATAATTTCTTTTCTCATAAACGATTTAGTGAAATAAATCGATGCAAAATAAGTTCTTCAAAGTCTACTTTATATATTATGAAAGTTCAGTGGCGTAGTGAGCTTAACTCGCGCCCGGGGCATAATACCTTTTTTTAGCGCCCCCCCTCCATTCGAAAACCCTATAATATTATATGTAAAATATACAAAATTATTATGGAGACGGTATAACTCGCCGAAAGCAAAATCTCCCCCTAAAACAAACTCGCCAAAAATCCGGAAAGTTCCAAAATAAAATAATGTTAAAAATCGGGTGTGAATGTCTCACCAGATTTTTTGTGTCGACTATACGTATATATAGTTTCCGTCTATATATTAGAAGATGAAATGAAATTTATAAGCATGGCTCAGGCCCTCGGGCTTGGTCTAAAGGCTAGGAAGATTTGAGCTTAAGGGGCCCGGGCCCCCTGAAGAAAAAAAATTCAAGAAAATGATTTTTTTTACTTGACATTTTAAGATTTGAGCTTAAGGGGCCCGGGCCCCCCTGAAGAAAAAAAAATTTCAAGAAAATGATTTTTTTTAATTGAAATTTTAACCATGAAAATTATTTTTTATTAGAATTTTAAGGCGGGAGCGCAATGAGCTCGGCCCCCTTCGGAGGGCCCGGGCCCCGGGGATATAGCCCCCCCCTGCCCCCTTCCTGTCTGCGGCCCTGAAGTCAGGGTATCCAAATATAAATAGATATTTTCCCATAGGGCTACTTATAAATTTCTATACATCTTCTAATATATCGACGGAAACTATATATACGTATGTCGACACAAAAAATCTGGTGAAAAGCATAGTACAGTACCTTTGGTAAGACAAAGTTGTCTGCTGTGCGACAGTCACACCAGATTTTTTAAAATATTTTATTTTGGAACTTTTCGGATTTTCGGCCATTTTTTTTCGCCGAGATGTTGCTCAGGGGCGAGAAAATTTTCGGGGAGTTTTTCTTTTTGGCGATTTTTTTTTCGACGAGATTTTGCTTTCGGCTAGAAAAATTTTCGGTGCGTTTTTTTTCGGCGAGTTTTTTCGTCGACTTTTTTCAGTATAAATTTAAAATACATTTTAAAATATATTTTCCTGAAATCAATTATAATAAAAATAAAAATTATCCAGCAATTTTTTGTTTTTCGGACAATTTAGCGCCCCTTTGTGGAGTGGCGCCCGGGGCATCATGACCCCCCTTGCCCCCCCTCGCTACGCCACTGTGAAAGTTTAGAATATCTGGTAGCATTTTTTTTTTTTAAACTAAAATTAAATTTAATCTGCTTAGTGAACGAATCTCCATTAAATAACATTTTTTTTTTAATTACAATAACTTTTTAACGGTTTGAAATTTTCGCAGGGGTTTTAGCATTAAATGAAGAATATACTGGCAAATTTTTGATTGTCTCGTAGCATTTTTAATATACCTCCCAAACATCCTTTTATTTTTTTATTATGCGTTTATAATATGAAATAGCTGTAGCCAGGGCAGGGAAGTCACAGCGGCCCGGGAAAACATTAAGCCTGCAGTGCTGGTGCCAAAATCATTATATTAAAAAAAAAAAAATGTCGACACGAAAAATCTGGTGTGACAGAACACAACTTTCGAAGATTTTTTTGTTTTAGTTTAAAATTTAAATGCAAACAACACAACATTCCCTAAACACAACGTCACGTCGTAGTACTGACATTTGCTTCTTTCTCTTGTTATTTGCACACTGAATGATTGCATTGTCTCTCTCTCTAGGTTCGTTATTTGCGCTCGACTAATTCAAGTAATTAACAAAATCATTCTATAACCAAACACATACTTATTCTAAATGTATATAAAATATAAGAAGAAACTCTTAAATTATTAACTAGCCGCGCGGCGCCTCTTTAGTCCCGCCTTCAACTGCCTCTGGGCCGCCTGCGGCGAACCCTCTCCATTCTGGGGGGGGGCAGCCCCCTAGTTACTCCCATGCTGTCTATTACGCTCTGTTTGACAATTTTTAGAATTTAGAAATGACATTTTGCTCTTTTTATAGAGACGAGTCCAGGGAATATACTCAAATCCCAAATCCCCATTTGGGGAGGCTCCAAAGATTCTTGAAAACCCATAGACAAAACATTTATTATTATTTGAAATTCCTATCCGGATCCCCGTTTATTTACCATTTACCCGAGGTGCTTAAGTGCACGAAGACACACACCTCAAACCCAACAGGCCTCTGGCAGTAGCCATCTACTGGCATCCCGTGAAGTTACATCATTTCCTATCTCTAAATCCTCCTCCTGTTTTCGTCTCTGGCTAGTGAACTAATCCTTATTTCTGGTTCCAACCGGTTCATTTTATCCAACCTCTTCCATGCTAGGGAGGATGTCCTAGTTTGAGGAGGGACTCCCTCAGCACTGACTCCTTTCGAAGAATGCATCACTGAGAGGGAACCTTCTTTACGTCCATTCCACAGGACGGGAAACTCCCCCTCCTCGTAGAGTTGCCTGGGTGAGATCCAATATTCCAATCCAGTGCCTGCTTGAAGATTTGATTACATTAAATAAATATTTTTATTTAATGAAAAATCTCGCACGCCCAGAGTTTGAACAGGGATCTTCTTTGTAGAAGCTGACACCCTAGCCCACTACACCAGCGAGCCCCCCCCCCCCCCAATTCATTTAATAGATTTGTGGATTTCTATAGAACATATATATACATACCGGTACATACATTTTCCCTTTTCATTTATATATATATATATATATATATATATATATATATATATATATGCGAAGATAAGTTTTCTCGGGTTGTGTCGCGTGTGATGTTGAGATTTACTCGACGTTTCGGCTCTCCTTTTGGAGCCATTTTCAAGAGTATGGAATTAGGGGGAATTGTTGGGGTGGTTTGTATATATATATATATATATATATATATATATATATGTATATATATATGTATATATATGTATATATATATATATATATATATATATATATATAGAGATTGTTTAAACGGTTAATTATTCGTGAACCTAAGATTTTTTGTGAAACAAAACCTGTCCGGGACTATCACAAACATACACAAAAAATTTCATCAAAATCGGTTCAGTCGTTTAAGAGGAGTTCAGTCACATACACACGTACAGAAGAATTATATATATAAAGATGATAATGTTAGATTACTTGGTAATAGACAGTGTCCGGTGTCTCAATGCCAGGTGTCCATGTGACAACGCCAGGTTCTCCCGGTTCACAATCCAAGGTGAGAGTTCGTTGATAGGCGCCAAATGAGGCGAATTCTTCAGCTGGCGGTTGACTCTGATCAGGTGTCCAATTGCAGAGACGTCCTGTACCAGTCGGGATCACCTCCCCTTGTCTTGTCCGTCTTACGCCCGCATAAATGCGCACCTTCTGCAAAGTAACAATTAACGCATCTCTATTTGAATGCAAACAACATGATCATTACGTCATTGCTTCCTCTCGTAATTGGAACTATAAATCTAACATCTATCAGAAACTTCCAATTATAATAAAAAAAAAAAAATACACAACACTTACTTTCTCGTATCTATATATTTACCCTGTTACGCATTAGTGTGTCAAGCGCCAGCTACCGAGTTTTGAGAAAATTAACATTAAAGTTTTTTGTTTTCAATGGATTATATAAAATTTTTTTGTCAATTGTGCAAGTAACATTAAATATAGGACATATTTCATAAAAAATATTATTAATTATAGCATTTGAAACACTATTCCGTGCTTAACTCAATTTTTAATTTTTTTGGCGTTTGACACACTAATGCTTAACAGGGTCCATATAGCACGCGATCTAGCCAAAGTCTCAATAAAAGTGAATATTTTATGTTTATTTTAAAAACAATCGTAGCACAGTGGTAGAAGAGTTCTGATTTATTTTTGTGCTTCTATTCCGTCTTAAACGATTTTTTTTTTCAATTGCATTAGACTATCAATCAATTTAAAAACAGCATTCTTTGATAAGTCGTGCTACCTAGCGGTAATTTTAACAAAACACTTTAGTTTCTTCTTCTTGCCGCCAGGTGGCAGCACCAATTGTTTGATGTTTTATGTGTTGTATCATTTAGTGTTGTAAAATTTCGTCTAGATAGCAGCACCAATTAATTTAATCTATTTTTCATGAGGAATGAATTGAAAATAAAAAAATCTGGTGTGACTGGCGCACAGCACACAACTTTCTCTTACCTTCGGTAATCGAAAGTTGTGAACTGTGCTTGTCACACCAGATTTTTTGTGTCGACATGTATTTAGTTTCCGACAGTAGGGTACATTCGATTTTCAAGATGTAAAATTTATAAGTATGGGAAAATATTTATATTTTGTTACCATGGCAACCATTTCTCCTATCTTTTCTATGGAGTACAAGAGTAAAGTGGTCTTCAGAAGATTTCAATCACAAAATGAGAATATACATTTTATAGAGAATCTAAAAAATAATTGATTTTTGAATTTTAAAAAAAAATCGTTGGAGCAAATTTTGAGAAAATCGAAAAAAACTGAAAAAGTGAATCAGTAAAGTGCTAGTACTTTTGGTCGATTTTGTTCAAAAGCTTCGTGTCACGTCCCATGGGGGGTGCCTAACTTAAATATAAAATTTCAACCTCCTGGCTCTTTTCGTTCTTGAGATATTTTGTTCACAGACACACACACAGACACACAGACAGACACACAGACAGACAGACAGACCATGTCGCGAAAACCAGTTTTTTGGATTCAGGGGACCTCAAAACGTGAAGATCCATCAAAATCTCGACATCGAATTTTTGACATGAATCCAATACTTTCTCTCTATATATATATTACATATATACATAGGTAAGAGAAAGTAATTAATTAGCTTTTAAAATAGTTTTTTAATATTTACTATCGTTAATAAGGTTAGAAAATTTGATGTTAAAGTTGACTTTGTTTTAAAATAAAGTTAAAGGTCTAAAATGAATAAATAAAAAAAAAAAAAATTTTAATCCCATACTTACATTTGATTATGAAAATTTGGCCAATTTTAAAATTCCAGATAATATTTTTAAATATTATGGGGAAGGGCCGCAGGTGTAGCCAAATTTTTTTCTCTTTAAATATTTTATTGGGCAGAGGTTTCGGTCTCGATAGAGCCCATCTAATTGAAGGATCTCTCACTTGATGAGCATCGGTACATATAATTGCCTAATGCAAAATGACACTTATTGGACCATCCTGAAAATGGCCTCTATCGAGACCGAAACGTCGGCCTGATAAAATAAAAAAAAAAATTTAGCTCCTGCAACCCTTCATTGATACAACTCAACAGCCACAACTACAATATAATATTTTTTTTGTTTAAAAAACACTTACACTTTTTTTTTTCCCATTCACACACACACACAGACTTTAAACGATAGAAGAAGAGCCCCTGTGCCTTCGAAATATCAGGATATTAAACTCATTTGGGGAAAATAAAAAATTTTTATTTCTTTTGTTTTTCCCATCCTACATCCTTGCCAGCCTTGCACTCATTAAGCTTCAATCAATTTAAACGATATGTATTTTGAATAATTTATACTGTATATATATTAGGGTCCAGCCATTCTTATTTGGTATCCAAATGCAGTGGCGGGTTTAGGCTTGCTGCCGCCTTAGGCCCGGTTTGATGCGTGGGCCTTTTGATTAACTGAATCGGGGGCGTATATAGAAATTTTTTTCGGGGGGGGGGGAGAGGCCCGAACTTAAAAATTTTTCTTTCGGACCCTTAAATCGTGCCTCTTTAGGCGGGCTTAGGTGTAAATCCATCACCGTACAAATGGTTTAAATAAAATCATTGGATCCGAACCCGCGACCCTTGGTATAGCACGAAAACCTCTACGCCAAGCCCGAGGGCAAACATTTTTAAGGTCTTATATAGAGAATATTAAACGCTCAGAGGCCCACATTTTGTGGGTACGTGGATGGCCACCACGAGCTTCCCGAGCTGGAACAGGGAGTCCTTCTGTTCTTTGTATGTCTGTCTCTTCCCTCCTCTTTTCAACAGGCGTCAGACCGTGCGACGGACCGGTCTGTTATATTCTTCCCCGTCGCAAAAACACATGATAGGCTTTGAAAGAAAAATCAGGTCCGCCGACCCCGCATCGCGGAAATAAGGCGATGATAGAAGAAGAAGATATTAAAATTATTTAATTTTTCAATAAAACTTTTTACATCTTCTAAACATTTATATTCATGTAATGACCGGTAAAAGAAAAAAAAGACCCGAATCTCTCTGATTTCATAATAAAAATTGTTTTTTTTTTCTTTTTAAATTGATAGCCTGCCTGCCTTAAATTTTGGAAAGTTTAAAAGGTTATATTTATATATATAACTAGTAAAAGATCATTTGACCCCGTAATCGCCGCACACACTTCCTGTAAAATTTTGTAATTGCAAATAAATAAAAGATGAGAATCACGCATTAAAAAAAAAAAAAAAAGAGTGAGTTAAATAAATAGTTAGTAAATAATAAACATTCAGATGTCTCATTAGCTTTCTAAGTTATTGCTTCTTCTTAAAAAAAAAAATAAAAAAATAACACAGAGTGGGGGAAGGGTGCGTTATATAAGTTTGAATCTTCTTCTTCTTCTATCTTTCGTGAGAGTGATTTTCTATCAGATAAATAATAATCACTCACTCACTCACTCAATATATCTCTACTTCCTTATAATACTTTAATACGTAATGAATTATCAAACAGGCCGGCGCCATTTAAAAAAAAAAAAAAAACTTTGTTCTTTCGTTTTCATATTTTATTAATTAAAAAAAAAACAATCTGGTGTGATAGTCGCATAGCTCACAACTTAAATCTCAAGAACGAAAAGAGCTTGAGATTCGAAGAAGTGCCAAATTTCTTGCGAATGTCCAAGAAAGATTTTGAATATTTAATTACAGTGATAGGGCCTGCCGTGAAAAAAACAGAATTGTGTCTTGTACGTAGCGAGGCAGACGAACAACTCGGAGCGAGGCACCTTTGAGCACTTTTCTTTTACCGACAAGCACACGGCTTGCCTCGGATTGTGCGACGCGAACCCCTCATAGCGAGCAACCCCGGTATCCACAGACCGAGGCAAAGGTCCTGAGGAAGGACGCGACTGGCGTTCGAAACGTCGACGATCAAATAAAGAAAAATCTGATAAAAATTGATCTTGTTTTTGTCTGATTTGTATTTTTTTCTTGGCTGCTATCTACTATCTTTATGTATATTCTCGTTTTTCCCTTTTGAAGCGTACCTTAATCTTGTACAGTGAGGAACAATATTAGTCCCACCCATGCATTTTCTACTTGTGATTATTTATTTATATATATTTTTTTTAATGGAAACTTTCATGGTTTAAACCTAGAAAATTTCCAATAAAGATTATAAAAACAATGAAATAATCACAAGTAGAAAACACATGGGTGGGACTTAATATTGTCCCTCACTGTACTTCATAGTAAAGAATAGGAGAAATACTTGTCAATGTAAGAAAATATAAATATCTTCCCATATTTATAAATTTTACAATCTTGAAATTCGAATGTACTGTCGGAAACTGAATATATGCCGACACAAACAATCTGGTGTGACAAGCACATAAAACACAACTTTCGATTACGCTAAGAGAAAGTTGTGTGCTGTGCGACCAGTCACCCCAGATTTTTTTAAATAAAAATTTATGTAAATATAATAAAAACTCTCAAATCTTTTAATTCTAAATATACTGGAATGAATGTTGTTGTTTGTTTTTTTAACTCACCCCACGTTCTTCTGGCGTTTTATGTTCATATCCGCCAACAGGATCATCGGTGATATAAAATGGATGGAATCGCGCTGGCGTTTCGGCATCATTGCCACCTTCAACGACAAACGTGTAGGTCTTGCCACGCACGACGTTAATCTCGGGGATCAGTAGGCCGTTGATATACCAAGCAACCCCCAACCGACGTGACCTGCAAACAAATATATACAATTCCAATAAATTAACTCACAATTAATACAAAATAATTGGACCCTGTTATGCATTAGTGTGTCAAGCGCCAAAAAAATTAAAAATTGAGCTAAGCACGGAATATTGTTTCAAATGCTATAATTAATAGTATTTTTTATGAATATGTCCTAAAAAATTTATATTTAATGTTACTTGCACAACTGACAAAAAAAAAATTATATATAATCCAAAGAAAACAAAAAAAACTTTAATGTTAATTTTCCTCAAATCTCGGTAGGTGGCGCTTGACACACTAATGCGTAACAGGGTCCAATTATATATGATAGCGGCGGAGTCCACCCTTCTGGACCCTTCTCTTAATCAAGATCCGCAATTTTTCAGTCAACTCATTTCAGGCAATTAATAATAAAAATGTATACACGGAGTGTCCGTCTGTCTGTCTTTATCCAATCTGAGTCCCATCCCCGATC
>JAKCPI010017239.1:0-53596 GCA_023213315.1 Euborellia annulipes
TTGACATGATCGCAACACTTTCTCTCTCTATATATTTCATATATGGACCCTGTTATGCAATGGTGTGTCAAAGACCAAACATCGAGTTTTGAGAAAATCAACATTAAAGTTTGTTTGTTTTCATTGAATTTTTTTTTTTTTTTGTCAATTGTGCAAGTAACATTAAATATAAATTTTTTTAGGACATATTTCATAAAAAATACTATTAATTAAAGCATTTGAAACAATATTCCGTGCTTAACTCAATTTTGAATTTTGTTGGTCTTTGACACACCATTGCATAACAGGGTCCATATTGGGTAAGAGAAAGTAAAAAAAAAAACAATTTATACATACAATAGCCATTGACGGTTCCAAAATTTTGTTAATTCACAAAATCTTTTATGTAGACGTACGGTAGTGGGGAGAATGATGATGGAAATAAACTATTTTTTTAAATCATAGGAACAACCTGTGAGTTAGGCAACCAGTCGCGTACACGACTGAAAGAATAAAGAAGAAAAAGAACCTCCTACTCCCTCACTCCAGGTCGGACTTTCCTTTCAATATTCCTTTTTCTCGTTATTCAAACCTCTCGTTTCTTACACTTCCGGTTGCCTAACTCTTGATTAAAAATATGGTGTGATTGGCACCCAACTTGCTTTCTGTGCTTATCACACCAGATTTTTTGTGTCGACATAGAATACGCCACTGATAAAACTTAATAGAATTAAGGCGGAATAGGAGTGAAGGTGTTACGCATGTTTTTCCCGCTAAGATGGCGTTGTGTGTCATAAAAAGTATGCCCAAAAAATCAAGTAATTCAAAAATTTGCCAAGAGATGTCAGAATGGTAGCTAATAATATTTAATGCATTTGGTTGATTTTCATTGATCTTTTAACAATAAATACTTTAGAAATGTTATTATATATTATGTATCTTTTATAAAAGCATAAAAATATATAAATATAGGGCAGATATAGGCTAATACTATATCGGCTGTTAGACTAGCCTGCCATCTATTGCAAGAATGCTGAACTAATTTGACAGTTGGTTTTTAAATAAATCATCTAAGCTTATTTTAAAAATTTCTTAATTAATATGTGATTAATAATAACAATAAATTCATTTTTAAGTTTAAAAAAAAATTAAAGATTATTGGGACAGATTGTTTTTTTGTATTTGCTTGATAACAAAAAATTAATTACGATAATTTTTTAATAAGTCATTAAAACAAATTATAGCTCGATGTCCCAATAATCTCTTATGAATTTAATTCATTTAAAAAAAAAAACCGCATTGAAAAATTCCTTATAATAGTCTAGTTTTTTTTTAAGTACGTTTAGACGTCGCTCCTGAACCCCTTTAAATGGTTTCCATATACCTTGTTTCTAAATTTTCCTTTTTTCACCAAATAATCCTCCAACACAAATATTTATCTCAACAAATAAATATATTTTTCTGTTTTAGAATTAGATAAAGTTATGAAAAATACAAAAGAATGTATGTCTACATACATAAATTGTTGACATAAGCATGTTTATGCGGGTTGGGGGTGTTTATTTCGGGTCAATAAAATGAGAGCAAAAACAAATAAAGAGCAAAAAAAAAACAAAATGAAGTGAAGCCTCCCAGGAGTGTGTGGGTGGAAATGGGAAAATAAAACGTGAGCGGAAATGCTTCTTTTTTTTTGTTTTTTGCTCTACTGATTGTTTATATTCAACCAAAAATTGAAAATTGATTAATAAAACAACAAAAAAGAGACACAGGGAGGGAATGTTTTTGTTATTCAATCAATTCAAAGCTGGCTGGCACAGCAGTGGCGAACCTCCGAACATATCATTACTGCTTGCTATAAGTACATTTTTTTCTCATTCACACAGTCTTTTCGGGAACTTAGGCCATATAAGACTTTTACGATATCCGTTATCCATTTGGTATCCATTTGGCTTAAATAAAATCATCGGACTGCCTGGGGTCCGAACCCGCGACGTTCGGTATACGAGGTTAGCACGCTAACCTCTACACCAAGCCCCGAGGGCTTGCTATAAGTACAAAGGCTGTACGACGATATCTGCCACTACACTCTACATACAATCTACGGCTCTTTTACAATTTAGAGATTTTCTTTCGGTTTTATCCACTCAAAATTATTTTCTTTCGAACGATTTTAACGAGGCCTAGAAAAAGAATTTTTTCTCGGGTTTATGTAACGAAGTTCTTTAACGCGGCTTATGGAGGGTGAATTGGGAGAAAATGTAACGTAACAAAAACGCGTTCCCAGCGCCCGAGCGACGGCGGTGGAAAGCGAGATTAGCCGAAGTCTTGGCGAAGTCACGCCCACCTTCTCCTTCTTTTTATTTCCTTTTACGGTACGTAGGCGGTAGGTTCCAGCGGGCGCTGCTCTCTGGCTAGACGAAAAGCCCGTCGAAGACGGCAACCCCACACGTTTGCTTTTTTTTTTTATTGGATTTCTCCAGCTAATTAGAGACAGGATAAACGAGAAAGTAAAAAAACAAACAAAGGAATGAAGAAAAGAGAAATTAGATACGTAGCGCTTATAGCTGGTAGTTCAATTAAGATAGGTGAAAAGGAGAAGAAGAAGAAAATTCGCAGCTAGTTTGTGTTTCATTATTTTTATTCCCATTATGTTGACGTTTCGATCCCAGTTGGGATCATCCTCAGAACTAACACTAGGGTTATTTGTTTAGAAGGTTTATAGTATTTGATAGTAAAGGAATGGCCATCTCTCCTTATATCTCGGGAGAGATGGCCACACTCTCCACGAGACTAAATTTATAATTCCTTGTTATTATTTTGAGGCTTGAGGTTCAGACATGACAAATTCTTGTCAAGATTACATACAGAAAAGAAAAGTTAACATTTGTCCATAAACGAGCAGTGTAGATAATTGGGGTATTCATGATCTTGTATATACGACGTCCTATCGTCTTAAAAGTCTCCTATGTCTTATTTGAGTATACGATATACGACATTTACCTCTCGTATTGCTAAATAGTACATACGACGGCCACAGGTCTCTTATATCGGTGTCGTATGTTGTAAACCCAATTTCCGCCATTAGAAATGTCAAAGTTATATTCTAACCTAAAAAAGTGTTTGTGCAGTTTGTGTTTTGTTTTCAAGTGTTTAGTGTGTTGTTTCTCTTATTTATTTATTTAAAAATAAAAATGAATGAGATATGTGAGACAATTTTAAAAAGAAAAAGACTTAAGTTGTTCGATTTCACCGATAGTCATCAAATATGACATAGGACAAATTTATTTTTGGTCCGTTCGTTAACTTTTGTGCTAAACTGTTTACGATTTAGGACATTTAAGACAAAACGCAACATCATGAATACCCCTAATATTTTTTTTTTTTTGTTTGAAGGGGAGGGAATTTATTTTTTATACATGAAAATTTAATTGAGACTTAGCGCGCCTTCTGAACAAAAAAAAAAAAAAATTAAAGTTTATTACAAAGAAACAACGAGTTCTTCTTGTTATATTCCTCACTCTCTTGTCTCTTTTTTTGAAATCGTCCCAAGTTTCTCTTTGTTAAATTTTTAATCTGGAATTTGTTTTTATTGATGAATTTTTAACAAAAAGAAAAAAAAAAATGGAGGAATCTCTGCCTTAGCCTAAAGCCTAAGGGGCCATAAATAAATATTAGGAGGACTTTTTAGGGGCCTTGGAAGGAAGGAAGGAAGGAACAGGACTGGCTGGCAGCCAGAACCTCTCTCTAGAATGTTCGATCCATGAAAGCAAGCCAGCCTTTCCTTTTTCTTATCTTTACCCTTTATTTATTATTAATTCCAAAAAAAGATAGGAAATAAAATACAAGCTATAGATATTAATATCAAACCAATTAAATGTATTTTAATATTCATTTGAAATAGCGCTCTCTGCTGCCCTCCAAGTCACTTTATACCCCAGTCGTACCATCTTTGAGCAATAAAGTTTAATTTAAATAAATAGGGAGTGATCACCTCTCGTATTCCCCCCTAAAAAAAATCTGATGTGACAGGCGACACACCAACTTTCTTTGACCCTTCGGAAAGAGAAAGTTGTGCACCGTGCTGACACACCAGATTTTTTGTGTCGACATATATTTAGTTGCTCTTAGCACTTTAGTTCCAAACTTGACCACGCGATGATTCATGGCGATGTATTTGCAATAGTACATCAGTAAAGTGTACTTCAAACGGTTTCCACGAAAAATTTCACTGGTATACTTTTTAAAGAGCATCTAAAAAATAGTTCATTTATGAATTTAAAAAAAAAATCATTGAAGCGAATTTTAAAAAAATCAAAAAAAACTGAAAAAGTACATCAGTAAAGTACTAGTACTTTTTGGCCGATTTTGCTAAAAAGTTTATTTTCACCCCTTGGAGGGGTGCCTAACTTAATTATAAAATTTCAACCTTCTAGCTCTTTTCGTTCTTGAGATATTTTGTTGACAAGACACACAGACAGACCATGTCGCGAAAACCACTTTTTTTGGATTCAGGGGACCTCAAAACGTGTAGATCCATCAAAATCTCGACATCGAATTTTTGACATGAATCCACTACTTTATCTCTCTATATATTAACATATATATGGAGGTAAGAGAAAGTATTGATATTGATTAATTTTATATACAAATTGCTGACAGCTTATGTAAAAATTATATGTAAGTAAATTAAATAAAAATGTATTTTGCAGGCGTGAAGATGGTAGTTGGGCTACCGAAAGTGTTGTTAGCCAGTCACCAGACCTTAGAATAAAGTAAACAACAATAAATTGTATTGTTATTCTTTATCCACAACACCTTGGTCCAATTACTGCATTTTCCTCTTCTTCTAAATAATATTGATAATTGCACCAATCCAATTGAAATTAAAAAATCTATGCAAGTAGATTCGGAGACTATACTTTACAAACAGACAGGCATAACAATAGATAGATAGATAAATGATTAAATATTAAACTAAATTGACTTTACCCCTTTTCTTTTTTTTTGAGTATAGACGTACTCTCTAAAAACGAATTAGTGAAAAACTACTAATTCATAGTGAATAGTCACTTTTTTAAGATGTGCAAAGTAGACCACCCGTAAATAGTGGATATCCACTTTTTCAATTAGTAAAAATTATTAATATGAAAAATTCACTAATTGAACAAGTGAATTTTATGAAATTAGGTGCGGATGACACCGGGACCTAACTTGTGTTTACTGACTCGAGTTCTAGCCGAACCCACTTAAACTTGACTTACTCTTACTTCTCTGTTATTTGGTATATAACTATGTCGCTGATGTTAACAATGCTTTTTACTTGAATGTTACTATATTCCTTCCCAGCAATTTATTTCTAAATAAACTTAATAAAACTAATTATCGTTATATCAAGAAATATATTTACTAAATTTTAAGTAAAAATATTTCTTAATTGACTATTTAAAAAATAATATTTTATTAATTAAAAAAAAATTTGGAATCTATTTGTTTTGACTTAACATATATTTCCTGCAATTTTTAACAAAAAATACAAGTTATCTCAATATTATTATTTATTTGTATTATTATTACTTAAATAAAGCCTTATATTGCTAAAAATGTCTTTATTAAGGAACCGATCAAACAGCTGATGAAAAGTCGGCCATGTTGGCTTCTCAGACAGCGGGAATTGAATGAACTACTTTTTGAATTAGTAAAAAATAACTAATCTAAAAGTAACCAATAAACTTACTAAATATATTAGTAGATTCTACTCAAAATGACTAAATTTGATGTAATTTTCTTACCTACTATTTGAATAAGTAAAAATTCTACTAATTCGTTTTAAGAGAGTAACTTGCATCCAAGTGCGGTTGAGGCCAAAATAAAATTAAGTAGACGATCACCCATTCAAATATCGACCTCTATCTTAATTCTATTGAAACTTTTATAATCCAAAGTAATGGTTTAATTAAGAGTAGCTTTAAAGTCGCTTGCTTGTTTTTAATTTAAAAAGAAAAATATTTATTTTTTCTCTCTCTCCTTTCATCATAACTACGTACCCTTTCTATTCGAATATAAATAAATAATTGCTTTGCTCCACCCCAACGAATTCCCTTTTATTTTCACTCAACCTTTTGTGTAGGGCACTCTTAAAAAACAAAGAGGAATTTAATCAGACAATTAGTCCAAGTGTAAATAATGAATGAAAGCAACCAACAAAAAGAACATGTATGAACTTGTTACTGTTGTGTAAATAAATAATGAATGGTTCCCCCACTCGGGGAGATTAACGCAAGAACAAAGGAGAAAAAAAAAAAAAAGTTTTTCAAAATCATCTTTGTTCAGATTAAACGATTTTATTGAAGTTTTGTCACTACATAGATTGGGGAAAAAGATTTTCTTTAGCTCTACAGGATACGAGGGCAGGTCAATAAGTCCGTGACTTTTTGAATTTCCCGCCTCTTAAACCTGAAATGGCATCACTGCTCCTGTCCGCAGGCAACTATCAGCTGAATTTGAACCAGCTGGGTCTTTTAGTTTTATTCTTTGACATCCATTAATAGCAGACTACCTAGTGATTTGAGTAAAAAGTGAATTTCGTATGCCCCATGGCAAAAATTGGGATACGAATTGCTCCCTCATCCGCCCTATTTTCCGGATTTAGCCCCATGTGACTGTTTCTTGTCACGAAGCCTTTCTAACGATTAAAATTCAAAAATCAATTATAATCGTATGGAGAAAGGCCGTCTAATTTACAGGAAGGTGAAGAAAATAGACTTTATTCGGCCCACAATTATTTATTACCAATGTCTACGTTTCGGGGACTATACGTCACCCATCCTCAAGACAAAGGTTGTAAGCACTCGTGTAACAAATACAACAATTATATTGTTGTGTGAAATGATGGCTGTATTTTATTTGCATGTAATTTGGCTATATGGTGAACTGAAGCCTAAAATAAAATACAGCCATCATTTCACACAACAATATAATTGTTCTATTAGTTACACGAGTGCTAGAGGCACGAAAGACTTTACGACCTTTGTCCTGAGGATGGGTGACGTATAGTCCCCGAAACGTACGTAGACTTTGGTAATAAATAATTGTCGGCCGAATAAAGTCTATTTTCTTCACCTTCCTAAAAATCAATTATTTTTTAAATGCTCTTTAAAAAGTATTATAATGGTCAAAGCCATATGAGCGGGTCTCCTGGGCAACCCCTCTTACAGATTTATATCCCCCACGAATATTTACATTTACATTTAATAAGCAATTATTTAATTATTTAATACTAATTTATTTATTTTTTTTTTATACAAATAATTATAATTTATTTAAGTTGATTTAATATTATCAACAATGCCAATTAGTGGAAAAATATCTAATTTAAATTGTATTGTTGAAGTATTAATTTTATTATTATTAATTAATTATATATAAAATAAATAAGATTAATTGTCTCCCAGCCGTCAAGGCAGACACATCGCCTCCCCAAATAGGCCTTGTTTTAAAATATTATTTAAAAGTTTCTTATGAGGCTATGCCTCTCCCAAGCACCCTGATAGTGAGGTGACTCTCCTCGATCCTGTCCCTGGACCATTATCTAGAGGACAATACTATGCAGCTCAAACGAATCCTGGTGGCTCCCAAATCGACGACGATTGGCCGAGGGGCCTTGAAGCGAGCCTGTCCGAGACCAAACATAGTCCTACCTGGACCAACCGGAGGCTGCGTCTTCAATCAACCCACATCAGCTTCAGATGAGTCAATTCTTGTTTTCCTCCCTTCCCCCTTTAATTAACCTATACTAAACTTGCATATAATAAACTATAAACTGTAATTTTTTCTCTAAATATAAGTTATTAAATATAACAAGTTATAAATAATAAACAAGGCTTTTGTGTCTCATAGAAGCGAAGAGTAGATGCTCATTTACTCCCCTATCTTACCGGCGTTGTTGCGAAGCCAACGACGGTACATTAATGAAATTATATGGTAATTAAACACCAAATTAAAGAAATTGTGTAAAAAAAAAAAGAATTTTGTTTATCTTTATTGATGTTTTCCATTGTTAAGCGACTTTTCACGTTATAGTATATTGTATATTTATTAATATATTTTTAAAAATACATAGTACCGCTGGCTACCGGGGACGTTCCACAAGGTGATTGCACGGGGTCCACTTTACTCTTATACTTCACATAGATAAGAGAAATGGTTGCCATAGTAACAAAATATAAATATTTTTCCATGTTTGTAAATTTTACATCTCGAATTCTAATATATCGGGGGAACTAAATATATCTCGACACAAAAAAAATCAGGTACGACCAGTCATACCAGATTTTTTTTTGGCAAATACACAAGACGATTAATTAGAAGAAATGATTTTTAGCTCTGACTGTACGTAGTACTAAGGGGGAAAGACTCCGGTGTCTGTCTATCTCTCCGTCTGTACGCATAAAAAGTACGGCCTGAACGAAAGATCGTAAGAAAATAATAATTACATATACGTTTTCAGCATAAAAAAAAACTGGTCCAGGGAAAAATACGTTTTGGTCCCTAGCACTTCCGGGTTTTAAAATATTTAACATTTTTTTCCATTTGTTTACAATTTGTGATGATAGCAACCATTTGAATAAGTCTGAAGTGAGTAACTTAGACAACATTAGATCAACAATAGAAATACTTTTATTGACACTGATTATTGTATTTTAATGTCGTTTTTTTTTTTTTTTTTTATAAAAAACATTCACACTTTTTTCTCATTCACACTCACACTCACACACACATTCACACAGTCTTTTCGGCAACTCTGGCCATTTAAGACTTTTAGACGATAACCGTTGTAATTAATAAATGTATTTGGGGTTCAGGCATTTTAGACGTTTTTTGTTAATTTTATTGTTTCAACTTATTATCTTTCATGTTTATTTGCTATTAAAATGTTTAATTTAAAGGAAAAAAAAAATGTTTAATTTCAATCCACAGTGAGAGCGTCCCTTTGAATTTACTACTATAAATCCTTTCCTACTTTTTTTTATTTAATTCTAATAATTAAATCCCTCAATCATTAGACTATAAAACAATGAATAAAAACTAATTAATGAAGGGAGGATTTAAAAAATCATTGCAGACCCCCCACCCGGCATCAACAACCACATTATAAGAACTGGACTCAACATGGAATCGCTCGAAGAACACCTGGATAAATTAACCCACAAATTCATCATCAAATGCCGAATACATGAAAACCCGCTAATTTCGGAGATCTTTACACCAAATTGAAGACATTAAATTTGTATTAATTATTTTTTTTTATCGCTTTATTTTTCATATCACTTTTATATTTTATATACATATATTTTTATTTAAAAACGATAGGGTTTTTTGATAAATTTTTTCCCTATATATACATGTTTCCAACCAATGGGCAACAATGGGATGAAAGCAAAACAGGAAGCCTGATCGGGAACCGAAGTGTTCGAAGTCAGAATACATATGTAAACGCAAATGTAAATTAAAAGAGAAATAAAGATTTTGTAATTTGGAGGATTTAAAAAAATTATCTATGGTCATGCTGGTATTTTAATTTTATTTAAGCAATAAACGAGAGGGGAGGGGTTGATAATAATATGAAAAACTTTCGATTTTCTCAGTCTCACTCTCTATTCACGTCACTAGCGCCATCCATTGAACAACCCTTCAACTAAATGACTCCTTCATTTGTCTAACCGTCAATAGATGGCAATCATGAGGTAAAAATTTAAACCTCTTTTTTTTGGGGAAAAGATAAAAAAAAATCTTTGTTTAATCGGTTTACCTGACAGGGTGAGAGGCAAGGAGGGGGGGGGGGGGGGGGTTTCAGGATATCTGGCTTTGGCACGCCATCTCACTTTACTGGCTGCTTTTGTCACGCAAATCTATTCCTTCCTATCATCAAAAGAAGAAAAAGAAAAACGTGACCCTTGACCTCCGAAAAATCTAAGAAATTAAGGGCGGCGCCAATTTGTCTATTTCTTTCTATTTATTTACACCGCCATTAGTAAAATTAATAAAAAATTATCTTTAATTTACTAATAGATAAAAAAAAAAAGAAAATTGGTGATTTATTAGCAATTTCCAGACTGGATGATTATAGAATTCAAAATAAACTAAGGTCGATAATCAGAACTTGTTTTTTTACTTGCTCTTACCTATATATGAATATATATATAGAGAGAAAGATGTCGAGATTTTGATGGATATACACATTTTGATGTCCCTGAATCCAAAAAAGTGGTTTTTGCAACATTAAATGAAAAAAAAAAAAAAATATTTGTCCTACAAAATATATGGTTTGATCAAGGAATCCCCCACCTCGAACATATACATGTTGGAAATCTTTTCTATGGAGTACAAGAGTAAAGTAGTCTTCAGAAGATTTCAATGGCAAAATGAGAATATACATTTTATAGAGCATCTAAAAAATAATTTATTTTTGAACTAGTGATGAGAAGTGGCTGTAGACTTTGAATTGGGTATAGGAGACTTTGCAGCCAAGGAAATTAAATAAAAAACTTATTTAATTAATTAATCGTCGACGTTTCGGTCGCAAGTCACGACCTTCCTCAGGACCTGTGGTCAGAATATTTATTTTCAAACACAAATTGTATAATATTTATTTATAAACAATGATACGATTCTTTTAACAAATATTTATATTATTTAACAATAAAATAAATAAAATAATAATAAAATGTAATACATACAGCCCAATTAAAAATTGTATAACTTACAATGATAATTAAATATAATACTGTCAACCTTGTATTCTAACAATTAATCGTAAGTACCGCCATTTTATTGTTAAATAATATAAATATTTGTTAAAAGAATCGTATCATTGTTTATAAATAAATATTATACAATTTGTGTTTGAAAATAAATATTCTGACCACAGGTCCTGAGGAAGGTCGTGACTTGCGACCGAAACGTCGACGATTAATAATTAAATAAGTTTTTTATTTAATTTCCTTGGCTGCAAAGTCTCCTATACCCAATTTATTTTTGAATTTTAATCAAAATCATTTGAGCGAATCGAAAAAAAAAACTGAAAAAGAGCATTTGTAAATTAAAAGTACTCTCTGGCCGATTTTAATTAAAAGCTTCGTGTCACGTCCTATAGGGATAGCAAACTTAAATATAAAATTTCAACATCCTATCTCTTTTCGTTCTTGAGATATTTTTTTCACATACACACACACAGACACAGATACATACACAGACAGACCATGTCTCGAAAACCACTATTTTGGATTCAGGGGACCTCAAAACGTGTATATCGATCAAAATCTCGACATCGAATTTTTGACATGAATCCAATCCTTATTCTTTCTATATATCAACATATATAGCGGTAAGAGAAAGTAAAAATGAAAATTTTTATAATTTTTATTCTCAACTGCATTTTGTCTATGAAATTCTGTGCTTATTAAAAAAATCCCATAAAATTTGGGGCCGTAGTTTGCGAGTTATACGCAATTGAATATGCAGAGTTTTTTATTTTTTATAACATGTATTAATTGGGTCTTAAGAAAGGGCGCGCGGAGGGGAAGTGGCGCCTCCCCTCCCCCTCCAGGCATTGTCGCTGGCCGGCCAGAGAGGCTGCTGTTCTTGGAAATAACTATTAAACAAATTAAATTTCATTTCTAAGAAATTTTAAATATCTCCATCGCAAATCTCTCGTCTATATGAAGAATCTAGTTTGTGCAACAAATAATGCTCTCTCTTGGATAAACGACCAGTATTTATTTATTTTATAGCGCTATTAATTATTCTCTTTTCAATATTCTCTCGATTTAAAAAAAAAAAAAAATTCTCCTTTAGAATGCACAGGCAGCAACTCTATTTTTACTTTCTCTTACATCTATGTATGTTCCTGGTTTACCGAGCCGGAGCTCGGTCGTTTTTTTTTTTTTTTTTTTTTATATAAAATTGGAAAAAACTGAAAAAGAGCATTTGTAAAGTATTAGTACTCTTTGGTCGATGTTGTTCTAAATATTAAATATAAAATTTCAATTTTCTTTTCTTGAGTATTTTGCTCACACACAGCCTTCACACCAGATTTTTGTGTCGACATATTTAGCCGACAGTACGGAACATTTGAATTCAGAGTAAAATTTGTAAGTGTGGAAAATATTTATGTTTTGTTACCATGGTCAACCATTTCTCCTATCTTCTATCAAGTACAAGAGTAAAGTGGTCTTCAGAAGATTTCAATCACAAAATGAGAATATACATTTGAAAGAGAATCTAAAAAATAATTGATTTTTGAATTAAAAAAAAATCGTTGGAGCAAATTTTGAGAAAATCGAAAAAAAACTGAAAAAGTGCATAGTAAAGTACTAGTACTCTTTGGTCGATGTTGTTCTAAAGGGTATTAAATATAAAATTTCAACCTTTTCTATTCTTGAGATATTTTGTTCACAGACAGACAGACAGACCATGTCGCAAAAACCACTTTTTTTGGTTTCAGGGGGAATTATAAATTTTACCCCTTTATATCTCTCGAACCGTTCATTTTAGCGTGATTATGTACTAGACCAGTGGTTCCCAACCTGGGGGCGATCGCCCCCAAGTGGGCGATTTGGTTTTTCAGGGGGGGCAATAAATAAGTGGGGGGGGGGGGGCGATGAGTAATCATAGGGGGAAAATGATTAGAGTTTACAAAAATTAAAAAAAAAAAAAAAAAATCATAGAAAAAAATATTTGAAGATAGAAGAGAACAAAAAATTGTCATAAAAATAAAATATTCTGAAGAATTCAATTCCAATCTAGTATCGAAACGTCACTTTTGTTTTCATTAAATAAAAATCCACCGAAAAATGATCCATTTTTGAAATTTTCTTCATAAAAATAAAATTATTATTAGATTTTAAAATGATTTGGATGGAGATAAATATTATAAATCTTGACTACTACTCCTAGGGTCAGAAGTAGTTTTCAAAATAAATTTTTGCCATTAATTGTGGTTAATTTTAGTTAGTAATTAATAATACAATTTAACTAAAAAAATTTCAACGTTTCGGTCACTATTGCTGCAGCTCTTGTATTTTTTCACTTTGAAAAGAAAACGTTCTCTGTGGAACTTGATTCATTTTTACTTTCTCTTAACCTATATATGAAATATATAGAGAGAAAGTATTCGATTTATTAACTTTGAAATAAAATAGCTGGCTACTTTTTTGTTAAAAATTTAAAATCATGTTTTGTACAAAAATGCAGATGCAGATCACAGGATCTATGAATTTTATTCAATTTGAACCATGTAAAAGGTATATTTCTGTAAAATTTATACATTTTAAATTGATACTAAAGCTAAGAGTGATCAGATTAAACTGCTTTGGCTGTTTTTATATATGATAATAAAATAGTTTAAAATAATAAAAATGCATTATTATTTACACTTTAGATTAAAATTAGACATACAGTGTAAATGAAAAGGGGGGCGATAGGTGTCAGTCACACCTCAAAAAAGGGGCAATGGGCCACAAAAGTTGGGAACCACATATAACCATTTTTGTAATTTAATTTGATTGTTTTTATATAGATGAATTTTTGCGGAAACCGCATAGTTTTTGAGATATTTGGAAAAACCAGCTTCCTCGCACCTGTTTACCGGCTTGATTCCCGCTAAACACGGTGACTGCAAGCCCTGACACTACTGGGTATTTTTCCATCACCTAAAATGCAACCTCTTCTGAAAATATTGGCCATTTTTATTGCCAGCTCTTGGAACTATACAGATACAAGTGGTGAATTGGTAAAAAAATATGGAATGTGTTGAGAGTCCCCATTTGGGGACCTTTGACGAACACGAATATGCTTATTTTTTCAGGACACTCTATCAAAAAGAAAAATCACAGTGTGACTGGCGAACATGGCAGGCAACTTTCTTACCTTCGGTAATCGAGAAGTTGTGTTCTGTGCTTGTCCACCAGATTTTGTGTCGAGATGTGTTTAGTCTCCGAAAAAAAAAATGGGATTTACAATGAATTCAATTGATTTTTAATCTAATAAGTAAGGGAAAATATTTATATTTTGTTACCATGGCAACCATTTCTCCTATCTTCCCTATGAAATACAAGAGTAAAGTGGTCTTCAAACAATTTTGAGGGCAAAATCAGAATATACATTTGAAAGAGCACCTAAAAAATAAATGATTTTTGAATTTTAATCAAAATCGTTAGAGCGAATTTTGAGAAAACCGAAAAAAACTGAAAAAGTACATCAGTAAAGTACTAGTAATCTTTGGTCGATTTTGATTAAAACCTTATTTTTCACGCCCTAGGAGAGTGCCTAACTTAAATATAAAATTTCAGCCTCCTAGCTCAATTCCTTCATGCTTAAAATTGACCACACACACAGACACACACACAGACACACAGACACACACACAGACAGACAGACCATGTCGCGAAAACCACTTTTTGGATTCAGGGGACCTCAAAACGTGAAGATCCATCAAAATCTCGACATCGAATTTTTGACATGAATCCAATACTTTCTCTCTATATATATATTACATATATACATAGGTAAGAGAAAGTAATCCCAGATTAAAATTAGACATAGTAAATGAGGGGGCGATAGGGTCATCAACCTCCAAAAGGTTGGGACCAAGTCTAGATTTTTGTTTGTAATTTAATTTCGATTGTTTTTATAGATGAATTTTTGGGAAAAATAGTTTTGAGATATTTGGAAAAACATCTCCCGAATTACGTTATCCCCTAAACGCCATGAAGCTGACTCTAGAGTATCTTTCCATCACTAAAATCAACTCTGAAAATATTGCGTTTTTTTGAGTCGGACTATAAGAGAGGGGATTTTGTGTTGGACCCGGATTCGGCCAAAAATAGTACGTGACAGACAGACGGGCGGCAACTCAGCAATTATTGTTTATGCAGTATGTAGATAATCGGTTCACCTGGCGTATATATACCTTGAATTATCGATACTTGGAAATTCAAAGGTCGAAAGGACAAAACGCTAATTTTCAGGAGATACAAAATACGAAAGAAACAAACATGTTTCCTTATAACCTTTTTTGACTTTAGTACTATTTTAGTCTTTGAAAGACACTTCTCATGAATTTCTAATCCATTTTGACAAATTTGCGCAATGGCGTAAAAAATATCGCAAGGTTCCTAAAGTCCAGGAAGAGAATTATTTTTTTTTTTATTTATAATTAATCTTGATTTAAATTTAGCTATTTTTTTTATTAAATAAGGATAATTCCTATTTAAAATATAAAAAAAAATCAAAAAAAAGAAATTGAAATAACAAATTTACCTAGTAAATATAAAATTTCAAGAAAATTGAAAATAAAAGAAAAATTGGTAGCGAGCGAATGACGATCAATTACAATCTGTTGTCGGCTTTTGAGCCGCCAACTTCTTCATATCAGCTTGCTTGTGTCATAAAATTCAACTCCAGAAGAGGACCGACACGTCAACTGCCTTCGGACGAAGGCAATCACTTGGGACCGAAACGCCACTCATTTTTACAAAGACCGAAGAAGCCCCACATATCTCTTTTTTTCCCTTTTCCTTTGATTACTTTTTTTTTTTATAAATTTTTCAATAAAATTCAAATAAATTTTTCTTTTTTTTTATCTCTTATTTTTAATAAATTACACTGGGCAACAGTGATTTTGTTGACTGAGAATTTGAAGCTATTTCTGGGTATTTGGTTTGCGCTGATTCCAAAAATGCCATCAGTTTTGCTCCATCACGTCAGATTTTAGAGCTATAGAGAAAATAAAATTTCAATAGAAAATGTGCTCTAAAGCGGCTCTAATTTTATATTACCTAGATTTTTTTAAAGCAACGCCCTTTAAAAATATGCAGATAGTTATAATACATATAAATTTTAAGTTTCATCCCAATCGGAGGTCATTTAGACGTGCCGCAAACGGCTAAAAGTTTAGAAAAATCGAAATTTTCAAAATTTTTTTTGCTTTGGTCACCCCTAATACAATTTTAGATATCCCTGAATGCAAAAAACATCTATTTACGATATTCTATAGTTCTTTGGCTTTCTCAAAATTATTCATTCGTAAAAACCTGTTAATTATTAACGAAATTATAAACAAAAACGCCACCAAAGAAAAAGCACAAGTACACTCACTGGTCGAAAAAAATGGACTTCAATTGAATTAAAAAGCGAACCCTATCCACGAGAAGCTAATGTATCCTCTCTGAGCATCGGGTCACGGGCACTAACTTTATTAAATATTATAAAAAAAATATTTTTTGGTTAGCGCAATTATAATATTTATTTGTGGTGGGGGGGGAAGTTTTGTGGTTTTTTTCAACAAGGTTTTTTTTAAAAAAAAAATAAAAACAATGGTTTTTGTTTTCTTTTTTTGGGGGGTGGCGTTTGCCACAGTTTTGGAGTCCACTACCACAAAAAATCATTTTATTTTTCATTTACTTTTATAATATAAAATAATTATTTAAATTATTAAAAAAAAAAAAATAAAATTTTTTTTTATAAAAAAAAAAAAAAAAAATATTTCTAGAATCGCATATCTTTCTTTATACTTCTAAAAGAAAAAGAAGTCTATTTTCTTCGACCAGTGAGTGTACTTGTGTCTTTTTCTTTGATGGCGTTTTTATTAATAATTTCGTTAATAATTAACAGATTTTTACGAATGAATGATTTTTAGAAAGCCAAAGAACTATAGAATATCGTGCATATATGTTTTTTGCATTCAGGGATATCTAAAATTGTATTAGGGGTGACCAAAGCAAAAAAATCTTGAAAATTTCGATTTTTCTAAACTTTAAGCTGTTTGTGGCACGTCTAAATGACCTCCGATTGGGATGAAACTTAAAATTTATATGTATTCTAACTATCTGCATATTTTTAAAGGGTATTCCCTTAAAAGAATCCAGGGAATATAAAATTAGAGCCGCTTTAGAGCACATTTTCTATTGAAATATTATTTTCTCTATAGCTCTAAAATCTGACGTGATGGGGGAAAAACTGATGGCATTTTTGGAATCAGCGCTACCCAAATACCCAGAAATAGCTTCAAATTCTCTGTCAACAAAAAAAAGTTCTTTTTTGTTGCCCTGTGTTATTTTTAATAAATTATTTTATGTTTATATTTTTATTTTTTTGTTTTTGCGAGCAGATAATTAATTTGGCTACCATGCGGTCTAAATGGCTTTAAAAGACCTTAAAACTAATTTAAAAAAAATATATATATAAACTTTAGATATCGTAGGACATTTTTGCTTTACTACAATGACGTCACTTTAAAAAAGCTACAATTTCCAAATTGATCCATCTTTCTGTCATAATAATAATAATAATAGATTTGTTGAAAATATAAATTAAAACAGATAATCTAGTCTTTTTTTTAAGTGTTGAATAATGTATGAACCCTCCGTTCGTTTCTCTTCCTATTTAGATTCACCTCTGAGATTTTACGTTAAATATATATTACAACAAGATTGTGAATTAAATTAGAGATTAACGATGATGATAGAATAGAAGCTGATGTGGCCAGCACTAGAAAAAGAACTCTTCTTTTTGCTATAAATAAGGTTTAAGAAGGCGATCAAGACATAGAGAAACTCTACTTCATCAGATGTGCAGCTTCGTTGTCTAATTTCTATTTTTTTTTTTTTATTTTAGAATAAGCAAAGTTGTTCACTTGAGGTAGTCTTGCCTGCCAATATATTATATGTAATATAAGGAGAAAGTATTATGATAGTAAAAAATTGAACTCAATTTTTTATATATATCTTTACGTTTCAGGTCATAACGACCCCAGAAATGTGATGTGCTTTTTTTGCTTATATCTCTGGAACTATATCATCGGATTAAAATGAGGTTTGGCAAATTTATAGTCCTAAGTGGGCCTAAGAAGGTATTAAAACTAGAAGTGAATCGGACCGCAGAGAGCGGTAAAAATGAGCGGTAAATTATTATCGCGATACACGCTTCTCAGCTTCCTTTCAGACCAAATCTTTTGAAACTCAACCAGAATAATTAGAACGATAGCCTCTAGGCCTGGAGCAAATTTCATGACAATCCGTTCTGTAGTTCAGAAGTTATTCATAAAAAATAAAAAAATAAAAATTGGCGTTTCAAGATTTCAAACTTCGTTATTTCAAAGAATATAATCAAATTATAATATAATTAAGTATTTAATTTAATTAATATATTTAAATCTCACATACATTATTTGTTTAAATTTTTAAATTTTAATTGGCGTAAAAGATTAATTGCTTTGATTTTGTGGGATTTAGGAAGATTAAAGAGTTTTTTTTCCTCTATATCCAATTAAGAGCAGGAAAGTTTTGCAACTTGATTGCCCTTTTTTTTTTAAACTTCGATTCGATAGTCGTCAGAATATCGATTCTTTTTTTTTTTAACCTTGGCAATTTTAAGCCGTTATTGATGATGCAATTTTAATAAGTAGAGAGACAAACAGAGAGAGGATTGGATGTCAGACGATAGTCATTAATTAAAAAATAAAATACAAACAAAGCACGCAACGCAACCCATTTATATCCCCCATCCACCCCTTCTTCTTCTACTATTCTTGGTGTCTCCAATTCCTAGCGGGAAAGGAAAAGAATTCAATTTTCGCAATAGATGAAAATCTGGTGGGCCTTGACGCACACCATTTGTGTTAATATAGATCTCAGCCAAAAACATCGGAGATGCAAAAAGGGGCGCCTCGCATTATTTTTGCCCAGCGTCGAGGTGAAATCAAAAAAATGCGCCTCGCTTTTCTGATTTATATAAAAGCGAGGAAATATTTTCACTTAAATAAAACCCCTACAGAATTTTATTTGTTTCATATATCCTCGCTTTTATATAAATCAGAAATGCCATGGTAACAGAGGCGTACCGAGATAGTTGGGGCGTAACTAGGGGCCTATATACATTTTGTACAAGAGGTCTATATTGAATTTTTTCTTGTTGAGGGGGGGGGGGGTGAATTCATTTACTTAAGTACTTTTGAAAAGTACTTGCAACAGCTCTGTCCCCATATGGGGATTTAACATTGGCTCTATTGAAGGAAGAGCCGGCGAATCAATATGGAAAATCTGAACTACTACATCAATAAAATGTACTAGTATTTTTAAAAGTATTTTTAAAATGTAATTCAAACAATTTTACTGATATTAAGACCGACCGAATATTCGGTTTCGATTACGGTTTCGGCCAAAAAATAGCCGAAACTTTCGGCCGACCGAAACCTGAGTTTTAAAAGATGGGATAAAAAAAAAAAGTAAAAAGGTCAAATAATTTGCACTTGAGGGAGAAAAAAATTTTCCGCCCTGTGGAAAAGGGGCGGAAAAAATTTCTGGGGTGACGTTTAGTCGACAAGGAATATTAAAAGTTATTCATTTTATTTCATCTTTTAATAAAAAAAAAAAAAAACACTATATTAGATAAATATACTATTGCTTATGACATCATAGAGCCTTGTGCTAGGCAACCCGCTCAACATCTGTGTAATTTCGTATCCCTTTTAAATAAAAGCGCAAAGAGATGAATGCAAGAAGGACTCTAGAGCAAATTAAAAAAAAAAAAAACATTTGATACTAATTTTTTTAATAATATAAAAGAGCAGCACAAACGGGGGGGGGGGGGGGGAGAGGCGCCCTTAAAAGCCACTTGTTTTATTAAAAAAGAATAATTCTTTTTATTAACAATTTCGTTATATATTAAAAATTAAAATTAAATTAATATAATTAAATAATTTCTCCCTAAAAAAAAAAAAGGTAAAATGATTTTCACGGGAGGGGAAAAAAATTTTCCGCCCTGTGGAAAAAATTTCAAAAAAAAAAAAGTTAAAATGATATGAATTTTATAGAAGATTCTGGGACGGAGGTTTCTTTAATTAATGATATGAATTTTGAATAGGAATTACAAGTTTCGGTTGCGGTTTCGGCCGAAACTAAGATTGGGGCCAAAATTCGGTTTCGGCTGAAAATCTTGTCCCGGTCGAACCCTGACTGATATATATTTCAAAGAGAGCATAGAAACAGTCTGAATAAAAGAACCCTTCGTTCTAAGTGTGATATTCATCAAAAAAAGAAAGAAAGGGGTAAAGAACTCCCCCTCTAAGGTGAGCGTGATAGATGGTTGTATAATCATGAAATACTCCCTCACCTATACAAATAAAAATAAACATCAATGTTAGTTAATAAGAGATGTGAACTTTGATAAAAAGAAATAAAAAGTCAAAGACCTCACAATGAAATGACTAACTTATTATACAGTATTATACTTACCCTCTCCTTTTAGACCTCCGTTTACTCTATATACCTATAATGGCTGGTAAATATTAAAAAAATAATCAATGAATGTTTTTTGTGTATTCTAATAACGTCATTTTTACTTTCTCTTACCTCTATCAGGTCTATTCTCTAAAAACAGACGTTAAAATTTAAAATAAACAATTGGGTGTTAAAAAGTAATGTAAACACAATCAGCGTTAAAAAAATGCTATTCTCTAAACAAAGTTTTAACAGTGACGTTAACATGTTGCTTTTATTTCAAAGCTATCAAAATCATAAAAGTTAAGGACGCGAATTTTATTTTAAACACGACGTTAAAATATTAAAGCCACCACCCCCTGGACATGGCATTAATTTTTAACACTATTTACTAAATGTTAACGCTTTGGCTTTAAAGTTTTTATTTTCAGAATAGCCATTTGAGGCAAGGAAGTGATTTTGAATAGCCATTTTTTAACGCTTACATTACTTTTTAACGCCCATTTGTTTGTTTTAAATTTTAACGTCTGTTTTTAGAGAATAGACCTGTATATGTGTATATATAGATAGAAATGGGATTAGATTCGATGTCGAGATTTTGATGGACGTTTTGAGATCTTCTGGGTCCATTAAAATGGGTCCCGCATTATGGTCTGTCTGAGTGTGAACAAAATATCTTAAGAACAAAAAGAGCTAGGAGGTTGAAATTTTATATTTAAGTCAAGCTTTTGAATAAAATCGGCCAAAAATACTAGTACTCTCTCTGCGCTAAATAATGGAGTAGAAAATACTAATGATAAGTCGACGAGGTAAAATTCTATTCGGGTTTACTCTAAAATAAAACACTTGTTTAAACATTATAATATTGAAACGACCTTGCGTCGTTATATAATACAAAAGACCCAATTAAAAAAAGATCAAAAGAGTAATGTTATATATCAAATAAATTGCAAAGGGTGTAACAAAAATTACGTAGGTAACACAAATAGTCGGTTCGTATATCAGAGCATAAAAATTCTGTAAATAAAAATTATACAGTAGAACCTCGATAAGTTAAAGTTCAAGGGAAACGGTTAGAAATTTGAGTTATCGAGTTTTTTACTTATCGAGAGTTGAAGTTAGAGAGGTTATTGAATATAATTTTTAACGTACCGAGGTTTATTGACTTTGGGCACGTGAGTGAAAAAGGAATTCCGTTTGATCTATTTGTTTATTTAGAATAGTTTAGTTAAATATAAATTAAATTAATAGATTTATTTATTTACAAAAAAATCAGTAATTTTTTTCTGCTTCATGTATTTTTGATTTTCTGCATTAACTATTTTTTCGATGATATGTAAAGAAATACTTTAAGTTATAGAGGTCACCAAAATATTATTTTAAGTTATCGAGGGCTATGCTCAAAATATTTGTTTAAGTTACAGAGGTTTTGTTCTTTAAGTAATAGAGGTTTTACGCTGTCAAGGGAAGGGAATTGAAAAAATTTTTAAGTTACGGAGGTTTTGAACTTAGCGAGGTTTAACTTATCGAGGTTCTACTGTAATAACCAAACAGCCCGAGTCAAAACGGAAAAACACAACTTCAATTTCGATAATTACTTGATTTTGAACTTTGAATAAAATTAGATGAAGCGATATTTCAAAGAAAGTTGCTTCATTCAAAAAAACATTAACAAAAACGTTAGATTTGATGACAAACAAGTCAAGTGTTCATTTTTATAAGGAAAGTTATTTTAAATTAAGTGGCTGATTTACAGATTTGAGTCAAACTTTATTGGCTTATGACTATCTCCCACTAAGCCCGTCATTTATATAAACTCTCTAAATTCCGATAAGGAAATTATTTGTGGTAATGAAGGAACTCTCGTTATGTAAAAAGAAAGATAGGATGAGGGGGGGGGGCGAATTTGAATGTGTTAAAATAAAATTTATTTTTTAAGAGATTGTATCTTGTTAATAATAATAAGAATAATACAACAACACACTCATTCTGCGTCAATAATTCAAATAGCAAAAGATGGCTTTTGTTGATAGAGAATCATTAGCTCTTCCCCCTCAAGTACATTGCCCCAATTTTATACCTATAGGAAGGAGGGGGGGGAGAGGAGATTGCACAAGGTGATAAGAAGAAAGTGAAGGGTTGAAGGTCACCACTTTAAATAGAACAATTGAGCCACAGGAGGTTGGTTGATTTGTTGCATATTTCAATTATGATGTTGAGTAAGTGTCATCAAAAAAAAAAAAAAAAAAAACAAAAACAAATTAAAGATAGAGCAATTTATACTGTGCATGTAAATAGGAGAGGTAAGCAAAGAAAGGGCTTCTACCCTTTCATGCCTGCTTCCCCCTAATCGTCTTCTTACTGTTCAAGCAATAATTGAAATTTCATTTTACTCCGAAACTGCGAGCTCAGAAGACGTTTTTTTCCGATTTTTTAGCGAGTCTCTCACAAAGTATTTTATCTTGGAGCTTGGTGAAGACTAGGGCTCGGATTTCGCCCTATTTGCCTTTTTTTTAATTTATGGCTTAAAATTTAGGCCAATATGATATGTATACGTTTCATGAAATTCTGAATAAAATAAGAGGCATTTGTTAGTGCCTATAATGCCTATTTTGGCCGATTTCAGGTTTTAGTGCCTATTTCATCTACACTGTAAAAAAAAATTTTAATTTTAGTATGTTTTAGTATAGTAAATTTACAAATTTTCCTTGTCAATGATAACTACCATACATTTGTATACTAAATTTACAAATATATGCATTCAAAAAATTTTTACAACCAAAAAACATTTTAAAATTACAATTCTCTTGGAAAATTAGAGTAAATATTGTAATTTTACCATACGATTTCTAATTTTACAATACAACGGCATTGTAATTTTAGAACACGGTTTGTAATTTTAGAAAAGGGTTTGTAATTTTACAAAAAGGTTTCTAATTTTACAATACAAGGGTATTGTAATTTTCTTTTTAAGGCTGCCAACATGGCCGACTTTGTTTCGACTGCTTTTTAGCTTTCTTAATAAAGACATTTTTGGCACTATAAGGATTTATTTAAGTTATAATAATACAAAAAATAATAATATTATGATAACTTTAGGTTTATTTTTTATTTTATTATTTAGTAAAAATAGTTGACAATGAGGTCATACTTGAATGCCAAATAGCAGAGATAGATCATTAGTTAACAGGTGATTCGATGGTCAAATGGACTAGGCAGCAGACTTCTACCAAAAAGGTCAGTGTTCAAATCCTGGAGGAATTTTTCATTAAATAAAAATATTTATTTCACTCCATTCAGGTAGAGACGTCCCCTAAATTTTTTTCTTTTTTCTAAATATTAGTAAAATTACAAACATTTGGAGTGTAAAATTGCTAAATATTTGTAAAATTACCAGACATTTGGATTGTAAAATTGCTAAATATTAGTAAAATTACCAAATTTGGACTCGAAAATTGCTAAATATTAGTAAAATTACCACACATTTGTAAACGATTTTTTGCAAAGAGTTTTGTAAAAATATAATTCAACTGTATAGTAAATTTAGTATCTATTGGTCTTGGAAATTTGCTTACAACAAAAAAATTGTAAAATCATCGAAATTTTTTTACAGTGTATAAATGCCTTTTTTAGTGCCTATTTTAAGATCAAATAGCCAATTTCAATTTTTTACGAGCTATACATAACCTAAATTTAAAATTTTTTTTGAATTATCAAGAAAATATGTCAAGGGGGGAGGGGGTAAAGGAGGTAATTACTCCCCCCCCCGAGATTTGAAAAAAAATTTATTTTTAATGTAAAATTAGTACTTAAAAATTTGATTTGTATTTATATTCTGGCAAACAAGTACAGAATTACCGAAATTAAGAAAAAATTGTGTGCTGTGCATAGACGCCGGAACTGGGGGGGGGGGGGGGGGCAAGGGTACATTGCCCCCCTGGCATCCTCTAGGAGGAGGCAGGGGGGGCAAAATTTCTTCTTTTATTTCATTTATTTTTAAAAATGATATATTTTTACTTTTAAAAAATAAAATCTTCTAAATTAAAAAAATTAAAAGAATAAAAATTTCATTCTTTTTCAAATTTTTTCCAAAAATTTTTGATAAAATCACTAGCAAATTTTTTAAAATTTTAATTTTATTAAAATTGTGATTTTATTTAAAATTTTTAAAGTTTTATAGTAGATTTGTTTTTGTTTTATACTATTTGAACATATTAAATTATTTTAATTTTCTAAAAAAAAATTTTTTTTGCCCCCCCCCCCTGATTCAAATTCGTTCCGGCGCCCCTGGTGCTGTGCGACCAGTCACACCAAATTACCAAAAATAAGACATCAATTTTTTAGATTTTTTTATATCATTTCTTAAATAATGCCTTTTAAGTGCCTATTTTAAAGATTTTTAGTGCCTATAAATCCGAGCCCTAGTGATGACACGCTTTCGACCCCTATCTTAATTTATTTTTATGAAAACCAGTCTCTAAAAATCGTTTAAGTGCAGATTGTACTGCATTTCGTGATTATCCCACTATTTTGACAATTTCTACTTGTTCGTGAAGCACTTGTATTTTTACACTTTTTTTTGAAAATTTTTTGGCATTTTCAATCAAAGGGATTTTTTTTTAAACAAATAAGTCAACCCCACACCTTTTTTTTCAACTTTTACCTATGTATCATGACGTTTACGCTATTTAAAGAAATTGACAAAATAACATTAATTTTATATTTTACACATCTATTGAATTTCGTCTTTTAAAATAAAATAATCATGCGTTAAATAAACATTTTATTAAATTAATTTAATATTTATAAAATAAATTTTAGTATATTTTAAGAAATAAATATGATATGCACTCTTCATAGGGGTGCCTCTTACTTATGGCCAAGGCGGTATATAGAAGTAAGAGAAAGTGAAAATGAAAATTTTTAAATTTTTTATTCTCAACTGCATATTGTCTATGAAATTCTGAGCTTATAAAAAAAAATCTCATAAAATTTGGGGCCGTAGTATGCGAGTTATACGCAATTGAAGATACAGAGTTTTTTTATTTTTTATAACGTATATATTAATTGGGTCTTAAGAAAGGGCGCGCGGAGGGGAAGTGGCGCCTCCCCTCCCCTCCAGGCATTGTCGCCGGCCGGCCAGAGATGCTGCTGTTCTTGGAAATAACTATTAAACCAATTTAATTTCATTTCTAAGAAATTTTAATATCTCCATCGCAAATCTCTCGTCTATATGAAGAATCTAGTTTGTGCAACAAATAATGCTCTCTCTTGGATAAACGACTAGTATTTATTTATTTTATAGAGCCATTAATTATTCTCTTTTCAATATTCTCTCGATTTAAAAAAAAAAAATAATTTTTTTCTCTCTTAGAATGCACAAGCGGAAACTTCATTTTTTACTTTCTCTTACCTCTATATCTGTTAAGTTCCGGGTTGACAGAATCGGAGCTCGGTCGTTTTTTTTTTTTTATATAAAATAGGAAAAAACTAAAAAAAAATTCTAAAAGAGCATTTGTAAAGTATTAGTACTCTTTGGTCGATAATTTTGTTCAAAAGCTTCGTATCACCTCCCACGTCTAACTTAAATATAAAATTTTAACTTCCTATCTCTTTTTGTTCTTGAGATATTTTATTCACAGACAGACAGACAGACTTTTTTGGATTGAGGGGACCTCAAAACGTGTATATCTCTCAAAATCTCGACATCGAATTTTTGACATGAATCCAATACTTTCTATATATATTAACATATATGGACCCTGTTTATGCAAATGTGTGTCAAAGACCAGACATCGATTTTTGAGAAAATCAACATTAAAGTTTTCCTGATTTAAATTGTATTGATTAGATTATATATCATTTTTTTTTCAATTGTGCAAGTAAATACTGTAATTATTGCAGATTATTATAAATTATCTCTAAAAATATGACTCATTTAGAGAATAAACAATAAAATATAAAAAATTATTATTGCAAAATTCTCCAAGTCCAATTATATTTGTAAAAATGCTTCAAAGTCTCTTGACACATGATTGCAAATCAATCTATGCACTATTTATATTAATAAAATAATTTTAGGTTTATAATTCAAAAATTAAAACGGAGATATTATTAAAGTTCTTTTATGGTTATATTTAATACTAATAGCTTAGAAACTTTTTATCAAAATTACATTAATCAATTTTAAATAGAATTAATATTTTAAAATTAAATACAAAGTGATAACAAAATTTTCTCATCAATTAATTCCTGAATGGAAGTGAACATGGCAACAGTAAATCAAAGTTATAATAATGAAATTGACTTAATATTATTTATTTTGTTGTCTTTTCGAAATCGCTCTGATCCTCATCTTCATTATCAGGAATAATATCAAAAAATTAAATTTTGACATCTACGAATTCATTTCTCATTTTTCAAAAAAAAGGATTTTGGTTTATTTAAGGTAAACAATATATAATATAGGTTAAATAGGTTTTTATTGATTGTTAACATCATAAAAAACAACGTGTTAGGTACATAAATCATTTCTGCAAATTGAAAATCCTGCATTGAAATATTGTAAAAATAATTTTATGCTTTTACATTAAATATAAATTTTTTTAGGACATATTTCATAAATAGTATTATTAATTAAAGCATTTGAAACAATATTCCGTGCTTAACTCAATTTTTAATTTTTTTTTTGTCTTTGACACACATTTGCATAACAGGGTCCATATCAAAATAATGAGTATCGTTAAAATCTATATGGCCTAAGATGCCAAAAAGACCTGGCATGAGAAGCAAAGGAAATATCTTTCAAATAAGGGAAAGTTGTGTGCTGTGCGACCAGTCACGACAAACTTTTTTTTTTTTTTTTTAGTTGCACAATCTTTATTTTTATTAGAGTCAAGGGAGAAAATAATAAATCCAATAATGAAATTAACATCTTTAAGGGGATCAATAGAAAAACAAGTTTTTGCTGAGTTGATAGAAATCTTAAAACCCTCTTCTGAAGGGGGGGGGGGTGATAATAAATGAGAGAGAGAGGGGGGGGAAAGGAAAGAAGACTGGTGAAGTCAATCTGTGAACATGATTATCTCTATCAAAGAGAGGAGATGTCCCATTAAATATTCCACCCCCGCCCCCCCCCCCCAAGCAACGCCATTGCCAAAGAGAGTTACCAAGTTACCTTTGGCGCCTGGCACTTGGCAGTCACGTGACCTGCGGGAATACTCACTCACTCCCCCCTTTGACGGGATTCGATCCCCGTTCTCTAACTTTTTGCTCTCACGACCTCAAATTAAGCAAAAATAAATAAAGACATGTAAAAGGAAAAGGAATTTAATAAAAATATTTTCTTCCTATATTTATTTATTTATTTATTTACAAAAAAAAAATGAGATGTTCTGGAACAATGTTCCCTGGAACATATTTCTTACATTAAGAGGTTACATACATATTTATAGGATACATAAAAGTTCATACAGATCTCCAATCTCTTCCCCCGTCCATAATTCTATCACATTCAGGAAACAATCAGCATAATCGCTCCGACAAAAAAGAAAAATGAATAGATGACTATCACAGTTAAGATTGCAAGATAAAATGACTAGACATAGATTATCACAGTAGAATAGGCAAAAATAAAAATGACTAGACATAAAATTTATCACAGTGGTATTAGCAAAAAGAAAAATGACTAGCCATAAAATTTATCACAGTAGAATTGACAAAAAGTAAAATGACTATACAAAAATTTATCAAAGTTTATTTGACAGAGGACAAAAATGACTAGACTATACTTTATCACAGTTAAGTTGGCAAAGAGTAAGTTAAATAAATAAAATATGACTAGACATTATCACAGTTGGTCTGACAGAGCAATCAAGACAGTTCATTCATAGAGCAGGAGCCGGAACAATCCCTTCTTGAACTCTGCAAGGGTGCGACACGTTCTGACATCCACCGGAAGAGTGTTCCATAAATAGCAAGCCGATATTTTAAAAGATCTTGCACACATCTCAGTCTTGTGACGAGGGATATATAAATCATCAGCTCGCGATCTGGTGCTTCTCTCCCGAATTGCAGACTTGTACGTGAAAAGAGAGCGCAGGTAAGATGGACAATCCGTACTAAGAGTTTTATACAGGAGACTTCCACTTCATTCAATAGTTTGTCTAGAAAAATATATTATGAAAATTTTACTCTTTTTTTATTCCCCAAGGGCCTAGAAATACTTCACTTATTAAAATGTCTATATCCATCTCCGATCAGACAAAAGCATGTGTCTATTTTCTTTGCTATGCTCTTATCAACGCTCTTATCGCTTATCGCAGCTTCAACATAATCTCACCCTCAAGGGGATCGGGGATGGGGTTCAGATTGGATAAAGACGGCGACCCGCCACTCTATACAGCATATACATAAGACCGGCTGACCTTCAACGAGCTGCCTCCTCGTGATCACTAGGGCTCGGATTTCGCCCTATTTGCCATTTATGGCTTAAAATTTAGGCCAATATGATATGTATACGTTTCATGAAATTCTGAATAAATTAAGAGGCATTTGTTAGTGCCTATAATGCCTATTTTGGCCGATTCTGGGTTTTAGTGCCTATTTCATCTATAAATGCCTTTTTTAGTGCCTATTTTAAGTTCAAATAGCCAATTTCAATTTTTTACGAGCTATACATAGCCTAAATTTAAAATTTTTTTGAAATATCAAGAAAATATTTCAAGGGGGGGGGGGGGGGTAAAGGGGGTAATTACCCCTCCCCCCCGAGATTTGAAAAAAATACTTTTTTTCGAAAAAAAATTTATTTTTAATGTAAAATTTTAAAAATTAGTACTTAAAAATTAGGATTTGTATTTATATTCTGGCAAACAAGTACAGATTACGCCTTTAAATTACCGAAAATTAAGAAAAAATTGTGTGCTGTGCGACCAGTCACACCAGATTACCAAAAATAAGACATCAATTTTTTAAATTTTTTATATTATTTCTTAATTTCTGCCTTTTAAGTGCCTATTTTTACAATAAATGCCTTTTTAATAATTTTTAGTGCTTAGTTGCCTGCCTATTTTAAAGATTTTCAGTGCCTATAAATGATCACCCACCTGAGGTTTCGTCGCGCTTGGTTGGCATCACTTAACCGCAACGATTGTAGCCAGGACATCCGGGTTAAAAGTTTTCAAAGAAGGAGTTTAAGCTTTTAGAATATACTTATGCTCTTTGAAATAAAATTAGCATGTGTCCCAGGGCACGATACCCCAGGGGTAAATGACCGGGGTTTTATGTCGCTCTCCTTATATGGATAGATCTAGAGCATTCCGCCGCCCTCTCCATAAAAGAAATTAAATTTTCTTTTTTTTTTTTTATACACCAAGATTATAAATAATTGGTCCAGCGATATTTCCATCTCAGAGCAAAGATAATAAAAAAACAAACAAGTGTTGTTTTATTTATTTGACTCTCTCTCTCTCTCGGTTTTATCGTTTTCAAACATAAATTTTTTCCCTCTTTGGGTAATCGATAAAAGAAAGAAGGAATTGATGACCTCCTCTTCAATTTAATTATTCATTAATATGTATTTAAATACAAAGAAGGAAGTAATTCACTTCTATTCTTAACGAATGTAATAAAAAAAAATCGTTATTTAAAACACTAACTGAAGGTTGGAATAAGAAATAAAATAGTTCTTGACCTCGTGGAAAAATTAAATTGCAAAACATTTCCGTATATTTTTTTTTTACTAGTCATATTTATAGATCTCAAAATAGAGAGGAGTTGTTAAGGGGTTTGGGGAAAGGGGGGGGGGGGGGGGGGGGGGGGGGGGGGGGGGAAAAAAGGGGGGGGGGGGGAAAAAAAAAATCTCCATTAGAGAATTTTTATTTCTTCGTGACGCACAGTGGTTCAAAATGCTATTCTAGCTGGACAAAATTCAAAAAATTTTTTTCTGTAATTAAGTTTGAATCACTTGCAAATCATTCTCTGATGTCTATACCAACAGAATATGTCTCTGAATTTCTCAGTTTATGCGGGGGTTGTTTGTCTTTTGCAGTTAAAAAAGGGTCAAATTCAATTTTTACACATTTTTACCTCTCCTAACTTGCACGATTATTCTACGGCAGATTCGACAAAAATTGCTCAACGACTATCAATTCTCTTCTTTTAGACTTTAATCTAAAAGTATGTACTTTTAAAATTATTTTATAACAATATAATTAAGAAATAATAAAGTTACAAAAAAAAAAAAAAATTAAAATTAAATCAATTTTGCTACTTTATTTATGCTTATAAAAAATTCTCCGTTAGTCTCCGTCATTTAGTAATAATGTTTGATTAGAAGGGGTATTGTAGAGTTTAGATAACAAATTTTACAACCATATTTGGTTTTTATTGCAGTTTAAACAATGGACAACGCATTCACTCGAAGAGCTTTATTCGAGGGGTCACGGGCAAAAATCATCATATATTACAAAATTTTTTAATAAAATGGCCCGACAGGTGTAGTCGAATTTCTTGAAATTGTATCAAACGTGGCTGCTGAAGTAATATTATTGTTTGAAAACCGACCGCGACAGCAAGTGTGAATTGCAGATGAGGAGGAGACGAGGGTTGAAGAATTATATCTGATTTTCAGCAGCAACATAGGCGTAACTAGGGAATTCGACTGGGGGATGGGGCCATGGTCCAGTCATCTTCCAGGGGGCTTGGAAGGCCCCATATTGTCTCAATTTTTCTTGGGACCCCCCCCCCGGGACCTCCCTAGTTACGCCCATGAAGGCTTTTAATATATTTTTATAGTTATTTAATAAAAGTGCCCCAAAAAAAAGTTATTTTTCTTTCAATATTAATTTTGTCCAGAATAGCTTTTGAACCATTGTGTGACGCCTGCTCTCCCCAGACAGACATCGCGTCTTGAGAGCAATTGATGCCTATTCTCCAGGCGCCCAGGCAAAGAATCAGTGCTTCTGAAGCAGGGAAGGGGCACCCAAAAATAATCAAAATTATTTTTTAAAAGCAAAATATATTTTCAAATTGTTTACAAAACAACTCGCCTTCAAAATACTACTAATATACAGTATTTAACACACCGGTGTTTCAAAACATTTTTTGTATTCATCATCTTTAGAAATGGCTGTCAGCTTCTCACTCGTTTTTTTTTCTTCTAAATCTGGTGGGACAAACTTAAGGAAAGTTGTGTGCTGGACGACCAGTGACACCATATTTTTTAAATTCTAATAGCGGAGTGTCCATCTGTCACTTTCTGTTCGGCCAATTTCCTGTTAAACATTGAGTTTTGGTATTGCCTTATCATCACAAATTAAAGCCAATTAATTAAAATTAAATAAAATAATTAAATTTCTTAAATGAAAAATAATAAACATTGTTATATAATTCAATTTTTATTTTTATTTTTATTTTTTCTTTAGAGAGAACTCGCTGCTGTAGTGGGCTAGGATGCCGGCCTCTACAAATATTTGTTTATATTTACATGTTTTTTTAATGACACCTGTATGATTTTGCTTTGATTTTTCTTTCCAAAATTAACGAAAAATGTCATTTTTTCTGTGATTATTTCAAAAACTATTCAGTTTTCGGAAAAATGTCAAAGAATAAAAACTTTTTAGCACGTTGACGCTCATTTTTATTTTAGTGAGGGTCGCCACAATATTTTTTCTTGCAGAATTAGTTAGTTTTGGGGGGATTTTTATATAGATATCACATTCACAAAATCAGATTATAATATTATTTAACTAATATTCTAAAAAATATGAAGGACGTCTATGACCGTCATTTGTCTTTCAAAAGAAACGGAGCTCTCAAAGACAAACGACTTCCATAGACGTCCACCAAATTTGCAATGCATCTCTATGGATTTATAACTAATTTTTCATAATTTTTAACAAAAAGAAATAAATATTTTTTATCAACAATAAAATTTGATTTTAAATATAATATAATTAGACAATTAAACTTTTATCAAAAGCATTTTGCGACAAATGGATGGTTTTTCCGGACGATACATTTTTTTTACGCCTTAAATTTTCTGGTGGAGGAATTTTTTCAAAAAAATGTTAGATGCAACGACTCCTAACTTTTATTTTGTGATTAATGAAATAATATTAATTCTTATTTTTTTGAGAAATACTTTATCAATAATTCTATAAAAAATTTCATTAATTATGAAATTTAAGTATAAAATTCCAATTATTTAATTATTTATTCATTAAAAATAATTATTACAATTATTTATATTGAAGAATTTAAAAGAAAATAAATTTAAAATCATTATTTGCTTCATCTGCATTTATTTATAATAATTATAATGTAAGACGTCATTTGCACATGTATCAACGAGAACTGGACGTCTCTAGACGTCAAAAGCGTCAACCTGTTAAAATTGAGTATTTTATCATAATATAACAAAAAAATTGAAAATTTCAAAATTTCTGAAAAAACTTTTTAAGTAAAGTACTACTTCCAGGTGACGTATTTACTCCAAAAGTTGATAGAAATCTACAATTTTAGTGTAAGGAGCATATACCAAATTTCATCGATCTAGCTGCTTTGGTTTTTAAGCAATCGTGTTCACACACACACCCAGACGTAATTCCAAAAGAATATACGAGAAAGTCTCGGGGAAGTCAATCCCCATGTTTATATTTATACATTAGGCCTTCTTCCCGTATTCTTTTATTAATTGCCTGAAACGAGTTGACTAAAATTTAGGCCGCAGGCGGGCCTGAGCCAACTGGAAGGAGGTCCAGGGGGGGGCGTATAGACCATTTGCCATTCAAATCATTCTTATTAAATAAAATTGAGAAGAGTGATGATGAGAACTGACCATTGCTAACGGCGCCGTCAACAGGTTGTAAAACGGCGTCTTTACTTGTATTACAACCCATCGTGCATGTAGGCAAAGAAGAAAAAGAGCGATCAGTGTTTATAGACACAATAAAAAACACAAGAACATTGTTTTTCGCAGTCTCTGATTAACCGATCAACAGACAAACTGATTGACTTAACGTCCAACGAACAACTGACGACGACGACGACGACCAAAGACGGACGGCGTCGGCGACGGCAACCGCGACGGCGCCTACCAACCAACCCACTGGCCTGCCTGCCTGCCTGCCTCCGTGACTGCCTGAATTCCGGAACACCCTCAAACACTAATCAATAGAGGAAAAAAGAAATAGTTGTTGCATGTCTTTCTTGTAACCCCAACAATGCTGAGAAGAAAAGGGAGTGCGCCCTGTTTATTCGCTAATTTCCAAGAAGAAAAGACAACTGTTGATTATTTATTGCGTAATTAGTGAAACTACTAGCCAGAAAGGCTTCGCCCCCCACCCACTCCTTTTTCCCATGAGTTTCTCTTTGAATTTCACAAAGTTATGTCATTTTTAGCTCTCGGGTACTAAGGGAGAGAGAGAGATATTCAGCGAGATATTCAGCCCATAAAAAAACTGGTTATTTATAACAAATTTTGTCAAGTCCTAATGTGCTAGTTGAGTGAGAAATTTTATTTAGTTGAATGAGTAATAAAAATGCTGGAGGTACTTTTCAGGCCAAATTTTAATACCACTATACAGCCGGCGTTTTGGGGGGGGACTCAACGCCTCACCTACATCAGGACTCTAAACATTAAAAAAGGCAAACCTACAGCTAGGTTAACAATGAATAATTCTCTTTTTCACCTAGCTGTACAGGATCCGCCATTTAACATTTTTTTTTTAAAAATGCAATAAAACAAAAATGGTTGGATGAATTTTCAAATTTATTTTTTCATAGTGAAGTATACACCTTCCGATTATTTATGAAATACTATTTCATTCAAATGGCTGCCTCGGCTGGCCTTGCAGTACGCCATACGGTCGGTCCAATTTTTGAGTACATTTGTGATAGTATACGGCTCTATTTTGGCTATGGCTGCACGAATGTTGTCCTTCAAAGCTTGAATTGTCTCTGGTTTGTCTGCATAACATTTGTCTTTGACGGCTCCCCACAAATAATAGTCTAACGGTGTCAAATCGCAGCTCCGAGGCGGCCAAACGACATCAGAATTTCTGCTGATAATTCGGTCTCCGAAGACAGTGCGCAAAAAATCGATTGTAAGTTTAGCTGTGTGACATGGAGAGCCGTCTTATTGGAGCCAAATGTTGTCCAAGTCTTCCTCTTCAAGTTTCGGGAACAAACAATCAGAAATCATGGCGGTCGCCATTTAACCGTAACGGCGGCTCCTGCGATATTCTCGGTTGTGCGCACTGTTTTTTGGCTTATCACGTGTTGGTTTTGTCAATAATAGTGCCAGTTTCTCTCTCAATTTCTTCAAAAGAAAACGGAGCTGACGGCGCCTCTTTTCTTCCCATTTCCGCACGTAATTGTCGCACACATTCTGCAACATTACCATGATTTTCAAAGTAAAACTGCACTATTTTCACTCGTTCCTCAAGCGGATACACAACCATTTTCGTTCAGCGGAAGGATAAAACTGACTTTCTGTCAAATCAGAAGTGACATTAAGGTTACCAGTGTTGAAATAACCGCTAATTTTAAAAAAAAGTTAGATGGTGGACCCTGTATGTTTGCCGTTTTTAATGTTTAGAGTCCTGATGAAGGAGGCGTTGAAGTCCCTGAAGCATCGGCTTGTATAGTGGTATTAAAATTCGGCCTGAAAGTACCTCCGGCATTTTTTATTTCTCATTCAGCTGTCTGCACCAGGTTTTCCCAATCATCAATTTTATTTAGTTCTTGATCGCAGAGAATAGTTGAGGTAGAGAAGTCATACCATCCTTGTTAAGGTTGTGGCCAGGTTTTCCTTAACAGCCAAAGGCGAATGTCGGGATAGGCTCAATGCAACGTTTACTCCTGGTCTCGTGGCTTGCGCGAATTTTTTTTTTTATTTCTTTCGATTGGGAAATGCATGAACATGTTGATTGTTAATGGGCATGCATTTCATTTTTTTTGTTATTGTATATTTAAATTTGTATTGTGTTTGTTGGACCTAGCCACCGAGGACTGGTGCCTCCTAAGCGGGTCGTAATAAATTTATTTATTTATCTATTTATTTATTTATTTATTTAAAATACGTTTTTGGTCCCTATTTAATGCCTAACTGGTTTTTTAAATATTTAAAATTTTTAATTTTTTTAATCTCCTTTTTTGGCTACGGCATCTCTCTCTTCCTTCATCATTCTTAATTTTTTAATTTTTTTCCATTTGTTTAATATTTAGATGAAATCTTACTTTCAACCAGATTTGATTAAAAAAAAAAAACGTCACGCACAGAAAATTTCATTTATCAGATTTTTTGTCAATTTTTTGAAATTTTTTGAAAAAAAAATCGAAAAGTCATACCCCTAATCATCATATGAAATATGGGTTCCCCGATATAATCTATTCAGAGGACCTCAAAACGTCAAATTTGGACAACGAATTTTTGAAACAAATAAAATGCTAAAAGGTCCAGAAACAAGCTAGTGTTTATGAAAAATTTAAATTAATAAAAACAAAACCCTTAAAAGAATCAACTCAAGTATGAAATCTTCAGCTTAATAATCTGCCAATATTTCTTTTAAGATGAAATCTCCGAACCGAGAATGGAGCCGAGGTCTTAATTTATCTTAAAAGGGATGTAAATAAAATATTGCAAACTCGGGGGGCAGCCAAGTAGCAAAAAGAGTGCGGGAAAAGATCTTCCTAAATTACTCGTACTTTTCACACTTGTTGTTTTGTTATTACTAGGGCTCGGATTTCGCCCTATTTGCCTTTTTTTTAATTTATGGCTTAAAATTTAGGCCAATATTTTTTTTTAAACATTCACACTTTTTTCTCATTCACACTCACATTCACACAGTCTTTTCGGCAACGTAGGCCATTTAAGACTTTGACGATAACCGTTATTTATGAATTTATCTATATTGGGGTCCAGGCATTCTTATTTAAGTTAGGCCAATATGATATGTATACGTTTCATGAAATTCTGAATAAAATAAGAGGCATTTGTTAGTGCCTATAATGCCTATTTTGGCCGATTCTGGGTTTTGGTGCCTATTTCATTTATAAATGCCTTTTTTAGTGCCTATTTTAAGTTTAAATAGCCAATTTCAATTTTTTACGAGCTATACGTAGCTTAAATTTAAAATTTTTTGAATTATCAAGAAAATATTTCAAGGGGGGGGGGGGTAAAGGGGAAAATTACCTCCCCCTCCCCGAGATTTGAAAAAAAAAATACTTTTTTTTTGAAAAAAGATTTATTTTTAATGTAAAATTTTAAAAATTAGTACTTAATTTGATTTGTATTTATATTCTGGCAAACAAGTACAGAATGCGCCTTTAAATTACCGAAATTAAGAAAAAATTGTGTGCTGTGCGACCAGTCACACCAGATTACCAAAAATAAGATATCAATTTTTTAAATTTTTTATATTATTTCTCAAATAATGCCTTTTTAAGTGCCTATTTTAATAATTTTTAGTGTTTAGTTGCCTGCCTATTTCAAAGATTTTTAGTGCCTATAAATCCGAGCCCTAGTTATTACCCGTAAATAAAAAAAAAAACAATTTAAGTTGTTATGTAATATATATTTTATGATTTTTTTTGTTGTACAAAACTTTAAAAAAAATATATAAAAATCCTAAAAAGTGAGCCGCAAGTTTATGTGGTGACCCCACGAATTGGATTCCTAGAATTATGGGATGCTGGGGGAGCTGTCTTCGGTATTGGATAATCCATGTTATAATATTCAGATTCACTATCGTCTTCGTTGCCAGAAAAGGACGAACACCAAGGCTCGGGGTTCACCCAGACGCCCGAGTCACGTAATTTCTTTTCTAAAAGACAACAAAAGAGAACAATCTATTAGGCTATATAAAGACCCTTTATTTAGTGTGTCAAGCGCCAAAAAAATTAAAAATTGAGTAAGCACGGAATATTGTTTCAAATTAATAGTATTTTATTAAATATGTCCTAAAAAAATTTATATTTAATGTTACTTGCACAATTGAAAAAAAATTATAAATATATAATCAATGTAAACAAAAAACTTTAATGTTGATTTTCTCAAAACTCGGAGGTGGCGCTTGACACTAATGGTAAAGGGTCAAATAGGCCTATCAAAAATCTCTGGATACTTCGCCTTTGTCACTTGCGATGCCACAAAATGAAAATTTAATGTGTGTATATGTGATGTGCTCTTTTTGTTTATACCTCTGGGACTATTCCTCAGATTTGGATGAGTTTTGGCAAATTTATAGTCCTAAGTGGCCCTAAGAAGATATTAAAACTAGAAGTGAATCGGACCGCAGGAAGCGGTAAATTATTATCGTGATCCACGGTTTTCTCAGCTTCCTTTGAACCAAATCTTTTGAAAGTCACCCATAATAATTAGGTCGATATCCTCTAGACCTGGAGCAAATTTCATGACAATCTGTTCAATAGTTCACAAGTTATTCAGAAAAAATGAAAAAAAAAAAAAATTGATTTTCAAGATACATAGCCTTTGAGGGCGGAGAGGGCGAAGCTCAACTGGGGCGCCGTTATTTCGATTTCGCGAGGGGCGCTAAAAGCTTGATGTGCCTGGGGCGGGGCGGGGGATGGGGGGCAAGCGCCCCCTTCGCCCCCACCTGGATACGCTATAGAGGTAAGAGAAAGTAAAAAAAAATTGAGGTCGATAGCTTCAAAATTGTGGCCACAAATCAGCACGACGAGACGCGCCCCTTAAACAGAGCCCATAAATATCCTTATTACATAGGCAAAATAAATATCTTTTTTGGAAAGATTTTGCCTAGCAAACAGGCGCTTTTGATCAGTGGCGCCTCTTGTGTCGTGAAAATTAACTTCTCTGCTTTAATCGTTTAACAAACCGAAACAGGCCAAGAATTATCAATCCAGAAGCAGGTTTACTTGGCAGGTGGAGTGCAATATGGGAATAAATAAATAAATAAATAAAATTTATTGTCAGGATTTTTATTATTGACGACCAACCGCAGGGTTACTTTTGTTAACCGAAACCAATTTACTGCGGTTGGTCGTCAATAATAAATAAAATAATATAAAAAAAATTTAAAAACAACGCTTTTATAAATGTACTAAAAAGAGAAAAATAATTATGTATAATTTCTTTAAAATTATATTAAAAATTAATATATGTTACTAAAACTAAAAGCGTTGGGCGCGGGATTTGCAAATTTTAATTGTATAAATAGGCCTATTATATGTTTTATGAATACATTTTCATACCATAGACTTGGCGGGTAGTTAGGCAAAACAGTTTGAAGTGACTCAAATGTTTTAGTTAGATTATTTTATTTTATTTTTATTTTTTGATTCAAGTATCGGTGAATTAAGGTTAGTTGATCCTCTGCAAAGCAAATTGCAAGAGATTGTTAATTTGCGCGCCCAACGCTTTTAGTTTTAGTAACATATATTAATTTTTAATATAATTTTAAAGAAATTATACATAATTATTTTTCTCTTTTTAGTACATTTATAAAAGCGTTGTTTTTAAATTTTTTTTATATTATTTTATTTAACTCTTTTTAGTTTTTGTGATAAAATATTAATACGTATGGGTTATATACATATACACGATACAATAAGACAATTTGTATTTTAAAAGAAGAGAAATTTTTGATTATAAATTTCACCCCCTCTTTTTTTGATAGGCCGAAATTAATTCACCTACAAAGATGAGACACATCAAATATTGCATTGTCACGGGAGTTACATATGTGTATAAAATTTCAAAGCTCTAGGTTAAGTAGAACTGGTCCTAATTTCAATCGCTAACTTTGTCGGACCGAACAATGGAAATGTGATTAATTGGCCGCTAATCTCAATTTAATTAATTTTTAATTATTTTGAATAGCAGATTTTTTAGAGTAAAGTCTATTTAACACCTCTGCCAATGCTCGAAACTCTAACTTAATTATAAATAGGAGAAACTTTGATTATAAAAGTTTTACCCCCCACTTTTTTTGATCGGCCGCCATTTTGTAATTAATTCACCTACAAAGATGAGACACATCAAATATTGCATTGTCACGGGAGTTACATACGTGTATAAAATTTCAAAGCTCTAGCTTAAGTAGAAGTGGTCGAAATTTCGATTTGCAAATTTGTCGGAAAAACAGGAAAGCAAGTTAATAAAAGCGTTGTAAAAAACCCTGACAATAAATTTTATTTATTTATTTATTCCCATATTGCATCTCCACCTGCAACTACACGCCAAGTAAACCTCCTGCTTCTGGTTTTAATCGTTTAACTCAAAGGTTCAATCGGTCTCTAGTGGACAGCCTTCCACTAAGTTTATCCCATTATCAATTATCATCTAGGGGCTACATTAATATACATTTTTTTTTTAACACCCACACTCTTTTCCCATTCACACCCACATATACACAGTCTTTTCCATTTGGCATCCAAATGGCTTAAATAAAATCATTGGACTGCTTGGGATCCGAACCCTCGGCCCTTGGTATACAAGGCAGGCGCGGTACCAACTACTCCAAGCCCGAGGGCAACTTCGTTATTTCATTGAATATATCGAGATCTAATTAAGTATTTAATTTAATTAATACATTTAAATCTCATTTACATTATTTGTTTAAATGTTTAAATTTTAATTGGCATAAAAAATTAATTGCTTTGATTTTGTGGGATTTAGGAAGATTAAAGAATTTGATGATTAGAGTAAAGGCGAGGGACAATTAAGGTGGGCGTCTCGAAAAACGGTTAGAACACCGAGTTACTCGAGGCGGCAAGAGATGGCGTTAGTGTTCCCTATAGGAATACACGTAACTTGTTCCATTTATTTCTAGACTTTCCAGCTAATTAATTAAAGGCAAAAGATTAATTATTTTTGAACACAATGATTACTATATTAATTATCTACAACTTATAGAGCTCCTTTTTTTAAAATATCTTTTATTTAATGCGATTAATCTAAAAAAAAAAAATTTTTTTTTTTGAAAATCAAAAGAAGGGCTTCTATAAGTTGTAGATATTTTAAATAGCTTTAATTTAAAAAAAAATTTGAGGTCGATAGCTTCAAAATTGTGGCCGCGAAACTCCCAAAATTAGCACCCCGAGACGCGCACCTTAATAGGCAGCTCCAAATTTTCGCAACTTGGTTGCCCATATTTTTTTTTTTTTTTTCAATAAAAATACAAACCAAACTGCCTGGGGTTATAAACAATCGGCTTGAGAAGTGTATTATTCGTTTTCGGTCTCATTTTGGCTCTTCTAGCCCAATCAGACCAGGCGCTGGCATTTCGCTGCTCCCGGATCTCTACTTGTTTATTATTAATCTTTTCTTTCTCACGTTCTATCTCCAATTCACGTTCGCGTTTCATTTGATCTTCTCGGTTCTTTTGTTCAACCCATGCACGTACACGCTCTTTGCTCAGGCTATCTTTCACTCTAAAAGTTGAGAAATATTAATATAAATAAAAAGATTTCTTTTTAATCTAAAAATCTGGTGTGATTAAGAACACTAAATGTCAACATATTCAGTTTCTGTTCAAAACCAAAGAAGTAAAATTTACAATCAATCATATTATGTTGCAATCTCTCCTATCTTTTCTATTTGAAATACAAGAGTAAAGTGTGCTTCAAACTATTTTGAGAGTGAAATAAGAATATACATTTTAAAGAGTATCTAAAAAATAGATTGATTTATGAATTTTAATCAAAATCATTTGGAGCAAATTTTAAGAAAATCGAAAAAAACTGAAAAAGTACATCAGTAAAGTATTAGCACTCTTTGGCCGATTTTGTTCAAAAGCTTATTTTCACCCTCCAGGGGGGTGTTTAACTTAAATATAAAAATTTCAACCTCCTAGCTCTTTCCGTTCTTGAGATATTTTGTTCACAGTCACACAGACAGAGCATGTTGCAAATTTGACTCAGGGGACCTCAAAACGTGTATTTCCATCTAAATGTCGACTCGCTAGTTGTTCGAAATGATGAATATTATTAGCCCTATTTTATTGTTAATATAACTATTGTAAAAATGAATTTGAAGAGAGTATTCAGAGGCAGACAAATAAAAATCTCGACATCGAATTTTTGACATGATCGCAATACTTTTTCTATATATTCCATATATAGGGGTAAGAGAAAGTAAAAAGCTTTCCTTCTTCTACTCATAAAAAAAAATCAAATAAAATCAAAATCAAAAGATTACTTTGTGCAAATAGTCAACACTTGTTTGTTAACTTCAAGTTTTTCTGTGAGTTTCCTCCTTTCCTCTTCATCTTGTTTTCGTTTTCTTTCCATCCAAGCTTGGAAATTTAATTTTTGTTCTTCCAATTGTTTTGCTTTCTTTTCCTTCTCTAATTCTTTCTCTTCCTACAAAAAGCAACAAATTTTGCGATTAAAGGCCTGGTCTGGCTTTTCTCTAACTCCCACCACACCCGACTGAGTATGTCACACCAGAGAGATATATATACGGATAATCTTATAAATGCAATATCTGCAATCACAAATTAAAAAATCTGGCGTGACTGATATTAAATATTTTAATATTTTCTTTCAACAAAACTTTTCAATAACCACTTCTTTAAAATATATCATTTTCACATCAATTATATAAAAAAAATTATTATATTGGGAGTTTAGGCTTTCACAGTTGTTATCATTAGTAAAAGAATTAGATTTTCGGTTTAACTGTGGTTTATTTGTAAAAATTACAACGTTTCGGCCACTCATTCTGTGGCCTTCTTCAGGTACAATTCAGCTAAGATTACAAAGGTTGTTACATCTGTGACAATCTCAATTGAACTGATTGAGAAAACAAGATGGCTGCCGCTTCTCGACCTGCACGCCATCTACACATGAGCGATCGCAGCGCCCCTACATACAATTTGACACGAAACTCAAATGTTGTATTTAAAAAAAATATATGTATTATATGTATAAATATATGTGTGTATATGTAAACAATTTGTCAATAATAATTTGTACAGTTTAGAGAGTGTATACTAATATATTTTTTAAAAATACAACATTTGAATTTCGTGTCAAATTGTATGTAGGGGCGCTGCGATCGCTCATGTGTAGATGGCGTGCAGGTCGAGAAGCGGCAGCCATCTTGTTTTCTCAACCAGTTCAATTGAGATTGTCACAGATGTAACAACCTTTAATCTTAAAAAACGTTGTAAATTTTACAAATAAACCACAGTTAAACCGAAAATCTAATTCTTTTACAAATTATTATATTATTAATTAAAAAGAAGCAAATCTTTTAATTAAAATAAAAAACCTGGTGTGACACGACAGCACACAACTTTCTCTTACCTCCGGTAATCGAAAGTTGTGTTCTGTGCTTGTCACACCCGATGATTTTTCTTCTTTTTCGGCCCTCTATTGTAAAGAAGAATATAATAGATAGAATACCCGTTCTTTTTCCCGTTTCATTTTCAGCTGCTCCTTACGTCGAGCAGCCTCCTTCGACTTGACTTGATACCAATCTTGCCAAGCGGACGAGCTCATTGGGATGTCGATATTTGAGCCATTCGTGTCTGACTTTACTGGACGAAGTTTCAATTTCTGAATTATTACAAAGAAGAACGATATTAGAGATCGGATTTCAGATTGTCAAAAAAAAATGAAATTTTATTTCTTCCTTCCATCGACGTTTCGATAGCTTCCTCAGGGCCAATACTTGGCTGACTTGTATTGAAATAATAGTTAAAACTCTATATTAGAGAAATCATTTGCTTCTAAAGTACTCAAAATCGTTTTCACTATTATACATATCATGCACGTATTAACTTTGATAATCTGAGGAAAGGAGCTCTCGAAACGTCGACGAAAGTAAAAAAAAAATATTTTTATTTCATTCTTTTGTCTGCACTCTAAGAATTCGATTTAAGCCGTTTGAGGCGCCACTAAATCACCTCAGATTGAACTGAAACTTTATAATTCATCTCCCCGTATATTTTTAAGGGGTGATGCCTTAAAAAAAATCTAGAAAATTCAAAATTAGAGCAAATGGGCAAAACCGATAGAATTTTTGGAATCAACGCTGCCCATATTCCCAAGAATAGCTCATAATACCCCAGAAAAAAAAAAAAAATCAATGCTGAACTATGAAATTATTTTCAATTGGTGGTTAAACTCGCCTTCATATTTCGGCATGAGTCTAGAATACGGTAAGAAATTAATTATAAATAGAGTTGAAAATATAATTTTAATGAAAATTGTTTATTTTTTATTTTTTTAATAATAAATGATAAAGGAGCTAACTTCAGAGGATAATTTAAAAAAAAAAAAAAGAGTAATTTTTTTTTATAAATGGACCCTGTTACGCAATTAGTGTGTCAAGCGCCAAGTACCGAGATTTGAGAAAATCAACATTAAAGTTTTTCTGATTTAAATTGTTTTGATTAGATTATATATCATTTTTTTTTTGTCAATTGTGCAAGTAAATACTGTAATTATTGCAGATATTCATAAATTATCTCTAAAAATACGACTAATTTAGAGAATAAACAATAAAATATAAAAATTATTATGCAAAATTCTCCAAGTCCAATTATATTTGCAAAAATGCTTCAAAGTCTCTTGACACATGATTGCAAATTAATCTATGCACTATTTATATTAATAAAATAATTTTAGGTTTATAATTCAAAAATTAAAACGGAGTTATTATTAAAGTTCTTTTATGGTTATATTTAATACTAGAAACTTTATATCGAAATTACATTAATCAATTTTAAATGAAAATTCTACATTGAAATATTGTAAAAATAATTTTAAGCTTTTATATTAAATATAAATTTTTTTAGGACATATTTCATAAAAAAAATACTATTAATTATAGCATTTGAAACAATATTCCGTGCTTAACTCAATTTTGAATTTTTTTGGCGCTTGACACACTAATGCATAACAGGGTCCAAATATATGAAAACCATCATTTACCAAAATCAATGAGCCTGAGGCCAACCTAGGGGTTCCTTGCTCTTTTAAGGTGCGGTCTCGGGGTGCAATTTTGGGACTTTCCAGCTGCCACAATTTTGAAGCTATCGACCTCAAATTTTTTTTAAATTAAAGCTATTTAAAATATCTACAACTTATAGAAGCCCTTTCTTTGATTTTCGAAAAAAAAAAATTTTTTTTAGATTAATCGCATTAAATAAAAGATATTTTAAAAAAAGGAGCCTATAAGTTGTAGATAATTAAATTAGTAATCATTGTGTTAAAGAATAATTAATTTTTTGCTTTTAATTAATTAGCTGGAAAGTCTAGAATTAAATGGAACAAGTTACGTGTTTTCCAATGGGGGAACACTAACGCCATCTGGTGCCGCCTCGAGTCAATCGTGCTTTAACGGTTTTTCGAGACGCGCACCTTAAAATGTAGTTTTTGAATATTTTTTTTATCTTAAACGCCTACCATATAAACCGAAAGACCTTCGTTAAAATTATTTTTTATATTTTCAACCCTATTTAATAAATTTCTTTACTTATCTCAATCAGAATAGGTCAGTCGCAAGGTTTTTGTCATCTAAATTACAATGGAGAAAGAAAAAAACCCTAAAAAGTAAGTAAAAATACGTTTTTGTTAATGGTTAATGTGGTCCTCGTATTTCTTCAAAATTTTCCTTATTTTGGCATATATCTCGATCAAATTGGCTTTCCGCCACCTCTTTTAGGCTAATAAAGGGAAGGGAAGGTGAATTTCCCCTGGAAAACTTGCCAATATTTTATTTACCGTATTCTAGACTTTAGCCCGAAAAAGTTTCCTAAATTTCCTTAACATTATATTCAATATTTTCGCATTCAATTTCAGAGGCCAAATTTGAAAGAAAAGTTGCAGTTACCTGTGGTCTTTGTGTCCCAGGATCGCTTTTAGTTTTCTCAGAGGATATACAAGAAGCTGATGAAGTACTAGGCGAGCTTCTGACCACGATGTGATCAGGGCCTTTCACAGTTACGGCCCCATTTATTTTATGCATACTCATCGAATTCAATTACAAGAGAGATGTTCAAATTATTTACTTCTTTCTTTCAATGAATGCCCGGATTTTTCAAATAAAATAAGGAAAAATATTTATTTCCTTTTCCGTTTTATCTAAAAGAAAAAAAAAAATTTTAAAGAAAGGATGAATCCAAAAAAAAAAAATTATTTTTAAATCCCTTTTATTTTGGGGCCGTAAAAGGAAATCTATTTTTTTATATCAATAAACAAATTGCAAAATAATTGTTTCCTTTTCTATATTCTTTGGATTGAATATTCTCGGAACAATCGAGGGAAAATAGCAATCGAAGCCTCTCGGGATATCTCGGGTTGTCTTTTAATTAATTTTGCACCGTAATATTGAAAATATCAAATTAAAAATCTGGTGTGACTGGCGCACAGCACACAACTTTCTCTTACCCTTCGGTAAGAGAAAGTTGTGCACCGTGCTGGTCACACCAGATTTTTTGTGTCGAGATATATTTAGTTTCCGATAGCACCTTAGTTTCAAACTTGCATTTTAAATGTTGACTGCTTGAAATAAACTATGGTTATTTTTCAAAATTTTAATCTCATATTTGGACATTTTATACACAATATAGAATCGTAAATAAATACAAAATTTCATAAGAATTGGAAGAATTTTAAAATGTGTAAAAAGTTAAGGGGCCTTTTCTCTTCATTTTTAAAAAACACTCAAACAGGTCTATTTAAGCCATCTGGTATCCAAATGGCTTAAATAAAATCATCGGACTGCCTGGGGTCCGAACCCGCGACATTAGGTATAGTCACGCTACCAACTACACCAAGCCCGAGGGCTTTCTCTCTCTCTCTTCAGTATACAGTATTGTATAAAACAATTGTATAAGAAAATGTGAACTATAGATGGGGCTACCATATGTCCTGCATCGCTCCCATCTTCAGGACCTATGGCCATCAAATATTAATATTTAGTCTATTAATTTAGTACATACATCGTTACAATTTTATTATTTACAAAAAGTAGTTAAAAAATTAATTGTCGTAAGCATTTTTTAACTACTTTTTGTAAATAATATAATTGTAACGATGTATGTACTAAATTAATAAATGGACCGTTTATTTTGAAAGTGGTGTAAGTCCATTAAAAAAAAAAAATGAGATACCACATAATTTATGATTAAATTAATGTAAATTATCTATGTATAACTAGCTAGTGGTAAATTTCTTAAAAAATTCCCATGTTTTGTACGATTGAAAATTGGTAGATTTTTTTAATAAACAGATACGCTAACCTTTCATTTTCTCGAAACAATAGAAAATGGACTTACACCACTTTCAAAATAAACGGTCCAAATATTTGATGGCCATAGGTCCTGAATAGGGACACGAAAAAAGTATCGATACTTACTGGTATCGATACTTTACTCATATGAGTACTTGATTGCCGGTATCGAATGAGTATTACTCATTCAATTATAGTTGTTTTTACGTCCTTTTGGCATCTAGACCTAGTCCCATCCCGATCTCTCTAAGGGAAAAAAGTAAAAATTTAATTATAGACCTACATATAACAATTTTTATTATTTTTCATTTAAGAGTTTGATTACGAAATGGTATAACACGAATATTTTAGTATGGGGGGGACAGCTCTATGGGAAGAATGTTTATAAGTTTTTAGTTGTCTGATATGTGGCTAGATGGCAATACTAGACTAGTTGAAAATTTATCCTGTAGGGTTCGTTTCATTCGCCAACAAAATAACATTGTTTCATGAGTTTAATAACAAATAAAAAAAAACATTATAAATTTGAATTAAATAAAATTGTAACGTGCCCTACTCAATTAATCACACGCAATTATTGCCCTTCGTATTTAATATGCCCTACATGTTTAAAAAATGGGAAAGAAAGAAGTAAGTTCTTAATTTGCTGCTCTTATAATTAAATTTAATTGTAATTTTTTTACAATTTGCAATAAATTTTGTTAACACTAATTTCTCTTTTTTCATTTACTGTTCATTTTCAAATAATTGTTTTAATCTTTATTTTTATTTTATCATACCGATGAAGATATATATTAATATCAAGGGCGGATACAGGGGGGGGGTAAAGGCGGTAATTACCCCCCCGAGATTTAAAAAAAAAATACTTTTTTTCGAAAATAAATTTATTTTTTATTGAAAAATTTTAAAAACTAATACTTAAAAGTTTGATTTGTATTTATATTCTGGCAAACAAGTGCAGAATAAGCCTTTAAATTACCGAAATGAAGAAAAAATTGCGTGCTGTGCGACCAGTCACACCAGATTACCCCCTCTCCCCCGAGAAACACCTCTGGATCCGCCCTTGATTAATATACAGAAAATATTGAATAAATATCAAAAATTCAATACGGATTGGACGAGATTTTTCCTGTGCAACTATCACTCCAGTATTTGAAACAAATTAAATTTTTCATGAAGTTTTTTTTTTTTATTTAAGGTCTTTTTCGGCATCTAAGGCCATTTAGACCCCTTCCCTATTAAGTTCAAATGATTAGTAGCCAATTCAAATTAAATAAATTTTTCTCGCTTGGGACGGGACGCGAACGCGGGACCTTAGGCACGAGAAGCTAATGTCTTCTCTCTGAGCCACGGGTCTCCCGCGCAAAATAATAGGTCGATACGCGTATAGAGGGCGCTAAACTTATAAACAATTTTTAACCTGGAGCTGTCCCATCTTGATTGTATGATCTGTGATTTTAGTGTGAACCAGTATTGAGTGCATGAGATTTCAAATGGTATAAATAATAATGCCTGAACCGCAATATGACCTTCTTCAGGTACAATTCCGTTAAGACGAGATTGTCACAGATTTAACAACTTTTGTGATCTTAATTGATTTGTACCTGAAAAAGGCACCAGGATGAGTGTCCGAAACGTTGTTATTTTTACAAATAAACTAAAGTTAATCCGAAAATAAAATTCTTTTATTAATAAGTATTTCGTTTAAAGTATAAAGGGCCTAAGATGCCGAAAATATTTTCAAAAAAATATTCAAACTTAGGAAATACTCGATACTTTCTGGTATCGATACGATACCAAGTACAAGTATCGATACTTTTTTTTCGATACCACATCCCTAGTCCTGAAGATGGGAGCGATGCGTTCCCGAAACGTTGACGAAATAATATAGATTTTTATTTCCGCTGGCTGTCCTGCTCATAGATTTCCTTTACGTATTTTTTAATTGAAAAAATCAAACTAATCAAGCTAAATCAAGCTAAATTTTGTTAATATTTCACTATCAGACGAAAAAAAAAGAAAGTTTAATTAGGCTATATATCAATTTTTATTATCTTTCATTTAAGAGATTTAATTATTTCATTATTAAAATTAATTAAATCGATATTTATTGAAAAATTTAAAAAAAAAAAGTCAAACTCGCCAGTTTGATATCTTTGGTACAAATGAGGATAAAAACAAATTGTTTGTTTTTGTTCATGATAAATAAATATTGATAATCTAAAAAAAAAAAAATGGAAGCAGAGGTGCCATTTCGACGTGGACGCAAATCAACTAGACACATTCAACCAGCGCGTCTTATACAACTCGACAAGACTCTACTTCGATCTGATTTCAAAGTACTCTTCGAAGGGCGCGATTTAACGCCAATAGATTTAAAAGAAGAAGAATATGGAACTCTAGAGCCGCCCAGCCCCGATGAGGGGGCGACAGGCCTCAAGTTGGTGACGTCAACGATGATCACCACGTTGGGCCAAGTCCCGATGGAGCCCTATGATGAAATGGATCTGATCAGTGAAGAAGAGGAGGAGGAAAAGGAGCCAACGCAATTTCCATATCCATATGAACCACCGCCGTGCTTTCAGCCTGAACAAGTTATGAAAATCTTATTGAAAGAGACCGATACGTTCTTTTTTATGGAATTCCCATCGTATACGTCTGAACTAAGAACTGATGAAGGCACTCAAGTTCAAAGGGATAATGAATATTATGATTATTTAACTACAGGTCAGTTTAATCAATTTTGTTTTTAACTTTCTTTCTCTATTTTCTTTGTTAAATAAGTGTGTCTGGCCGCACAGCTGTCGGTCCGCTTGTCCCGGCTTTCAGATGTAAAATTTATAAGTGTGGGAAAATATTTATATTTTGTTACCATGGCAACCATTTCTCCTATCTTTCCTATGGAGTACAAAAATAGTGTGCTTCAAAATTTTAAAGAGTATCTAAAAAATAATTGATTTTTGAATTTTAATCAAAATCGTTAGAGCGAATTTTGAGAAAATCGAAAAAAACTGAAAAAATACATTAGTAAAGTACTAGTACCCTTTGGCTGATGTGATTGAAATTTCTTGAAATACTTGCGACATAGGTACTTGGCTTAAGTATAAAATTTGAGTATCGAGAGTTTTTTCGTTTTTGAGTAATTCCCATTCCCATTTTTTGACATTTCACTTGAAATTAATTTAATTTATTGTGAAAAAAATCTTAAATTTCAAGAAGATCGATTCCAGTTAAAATATCAAAACATAATGTTTATGTAAATTTCTCTGAAAGAGATTTTATTGCTTTTAAATGCCTGTTTGATTGCTTTTCTTGAAATTGCCATTAAAAGGAGGCGATTCCCTTTAGCTTGAATTTGACGTCATTTTCACAATCATTTGAATGAATTTCAACTGAAATATCAAAAAATGTGGATTAAATAAGCAAAGAACTCTCGATATTCAAATTTTATTAGTATACATGCCCCAAGCATGGGCAGGAATTCCATTTCAATCGACCAAATAGTACTAGTACTTTACTGATGTATTTTTTCAATTTTTTTTATTTTTCTCACAATTGGCTTTAACATTTTGGGGTTTAAACCCCCCCCCCCCCATTGGACCCAAGCCATGACTAGATATTTAAGCTCTATTATACAAAAAATATGATAATTTACTCTAGCTTAACTGTTAAAAAATAAAATAAAATAAAATAATTTTATTAATTGAAACGCAAAAATTCAAGAAAAATTCAGAATTTTCCCATTGAAAAGAATTGATTTTTGTCTTGCTTTATAAAAAATTAAAGCCTATTAAAATTGATTAAATCTCTCAAATGTAAAAATAATAAAAATTATTATATAAATAAATTTATTATATTTTTATTCTTAAAGAGATCAGAGATGTGAATAGATGAACAGTTCGGTATAATCTTGACATGGGTTATACTGTATCAATCTGATATTTTGTATCAAGTACGAAAAAGTAACAGGTACACATAATGGGTACGAGCAAAAAGTATCGGGTATTTAAATATCAAAGTAAAAATCAGATAACTTATTTATAAAAAAAAATATTTTTTTTCATTTCTGCTCTCTTTCTTAAAGCGGAGAAATTAGAAATAATGTATAAGTAATAAATAGATTTGTATTTAATTATTATAGGGCCTAGTGAGAAAAGTAGAGTAAAAAATGTAAAAATGATTCGGAATGACGTTCGAAAAGAGCGCCAGAGCAATAGCGAAATTGCCCTGTCAGGAGAGAATAGACGGGGCGGGGCGTCGCGAGTTTTGAGGGAGGGTTGCAAGAGAGAAGGAAAGAGAGAACCATAGATAATATAGATGGGAAAGCCTGTCAAACTCGTCACAACTGCAACAACAGACGCCTGTTAGCGCTAGAGTCGCAAAGTGACGTCATTCGTGAATTGGCTCCGCCCTTCACCGCTACGCCCTTTTGCCCCCCACGTGTTAATGTAAAAATATCATTTTTTTTCTGAAAATGAAAATATAAAAACATCTTGAGTAAAGTCGTATTTATATAGGTCTATAAGGTATAAACAATAAGACAAAGTTATTATGGTTAAAGAGTTGAAATTTTTATTTTTGCTTTATCAAAATACACATGGTTTTTTTCGCCATCTTAGGTCATATAGACATTAAAACATACATAAAAAATATTATATATTATTATGATACATATTATCCACACATTATTTGCACTATTTGGTATCCAAATAAATTAACAAGTTAAAAAAAAAATTAATAATTTAGCTAAGGTCTTTAATTGAATAATAGAATATATTACTTATAGTACACATTTTCCACGGTAAATAAACCACAACTTGAGCTTGGGAAACGATGCAATCTTCTTTCCTTTCCAAATTTCTTGCACACATAAGATTTAAACACCATTTTGATGATAATAATCAGGGGCGTATTTATGGGGGGGGGGGGGGGCCGGGGCCCCCCCCCCTCCCCACACCCCTACATATATAGTGATATATAGACATCAGCCCACCAAATTTTTCCCTTTCTTGACCAATTTTGGTTTTTTATTAGAAAAAAAACCACAAAAAAATTTTAAAAATAAAGAGAAAAAATTTTTAAAAAAAAAATTTTACAACAACCTCTTATCTTGTTCCCCCCCCCCCCCCAAAAATATTTTCTATTCCTGATAATAATAATATGAAATTAATAGGCACGAGTTATGATGTTTTGCAACGCTTTTCAAGTAGAGGTAGTAAGGGTATGCTGGTAGCACACGAATCAAACAAACACAATGTGACAAGTGGACTGCCGCTAGCATGCCGATTTGAGTATAGTGGGCGGAGCTACCGAATCTGGGACTGCGACGCTAGCGCCTCTTACCTCTGGCGTTAGCAACTTTTCTTATGTCAAATCCTGTGAGTTACAACCCCATGGTTTGAGGCCCCAAAAAGCCAGCGGCCTCTCGGGAAATTCCCGATTCTCCCGACCGGCCAATCCGGCGCTGCTTACTTCTTCAAGTTCGATCGGGATTTATCGATAAAATTCGGGTGGCGGGCAATCAAAACTGACATTTGTCATTGAATTATTCATATCGTTGTTTTTTTAAACCTTATAGATTGCTTTTTTGGTGTTTTTGTTTAATTTTTTATCAAAATGCATAGAAGTAACTATTTTTTAACCCTCAAAGATGATATAAGGTATCGATATGTCCAAAAAATACAAATTATTGATAATATTGATTCCATAGCACACTTGACATTAATATTTTGCCATTTGTTAACACGATGGATATGGTAATTTTTTTTTAACGAACAGTTAAAGCCTTAGAAAAGCTTAGAACCTTAAAAATATTATGAAACCGGCTATGCTCATGAAATTTTGGCTAAACGGATAAACGATGATGAAAAAAATATAAATTTTTATATAAAAATTTAACTTATTAAAAGGTATTAATATTTTACATAAAATTATTATATCTAATCGTTAATTTGTTTTCTAAACATTATTTATATTTATTTTATTTCAGATTATTTTTATTAAGTCTGTGGGCTAGTAAATATCCAACTTGACATATTAAAATAAAATTAAATATTTTTTGAACAAAAAAGTATGTAAATTAACCTGCTTCATGCCCCGGGCTTGCTGTAGTTGGTGGCGTGCCCACCTTCTATACCGAACGTCGCACAGTGGGCTGAAATCGAAAAAAAGCGGCCATAATTATCTTTTTTTGGGCGGATTTTTACAAAATTAAAACTATACATACATAATCATATGTTCTTCTATACCCTTCAATATTTTCATATTTTACCATAAGGGGTTGAAATTACCCCTTGACAAAGTTGAAAAAAAAATTATGATGTGTGAAATATAAAGAAAAACATATGTCAAAAAATCAAAAAAAATATGCGTTTTACAAAAATGACATTTATTTTTACTAAAAACATACATGGGGTGAACTACCCCTTAATGAAGGAAGCAAAAAAATTTTGCTTTGATAATTACAAGCAATATGTCTTTATATACATTTTAAAGGTCACTCGTTACGAAAATGTCATTTATTTTTACAAAATATATAGATGGGGTGAACTACCCTTACTGAAGGAAACAAAAAAAAAATTTTTTTTGGTAATTACAAGCAATATGTCTTTATATACATTTTAATGGATACTGATTCCAAAGATGTCATCTATTTAAAAAAAAAACATGCATGGGGGTGAACTACCCCTTACTCAATGGGTCAAAAATTTTTTTTTTTTTATATAAGCTTATATAAGCAATACGTCTTTATATACATTTTAATGGATTGCTGATTACAAAGATGACTATTTTCTCTTCCCTTAACATTGGGGAGGAGGGGAGGGGGCTCGAGCCCCTTGGGCCCCTTGGAGTCGGCTTCTATGTCTCTGTCATTATACTTAAATAAAAATTATTTGCTAAAAAATAAATTACTATATTCTAGCCACTAACTTCTGTTTTATGTTCCTGTTTACCACTGTCTCTCGCTGATTGGCCAGAGACAGAGGAAGTGGAGTCAGTGAGGGAAATTTAAAACTTTAAAATTTTGCGTCGAAGGCGAGCAATTGCAAAATTTCCAAACAGTGAGCAAGAATAAATGTGATGTATTTGCTCGCTGAAGGCATGTAAGGGGGTC